>JAABOM020117094.1:0-23140 GCA_011800125.2 Solanum clarkiae | reverse complement strand
AAATAGGCCCCATGCCTCCGATTATAGCTTGAAGTTCATGCATAACATGTCATGTATGATATGAATATCGAATGCACATAGTATGTCATAACATAAATTTAGTCAATATTGGCTAATTGGTACACTTATCTTCATAACCTAATCATTGTCGTAGCATATACACACGACTCGTGGGATCTTACATGTCTTTCGAATAGTTTTGACAACTTAACTCAATATTTAGAATGAGGCCTTAACTCTGAAAATGTTCATAAAGATGCTTCAAATAATGCTTATATTGGGTTCCATGTCAATTAGTAAAAGAAAGTATTTCAAAGTAATCAAGGGCCTTAGCGATTTAAATAGGGGCATTATATTGGATATTATTGGAAATCAACGTGTTGCCTGTTTAAGTGCTTCAAATACAGCTTTAGGAAGGAAGGAGGATTGATCATCAACACTACATTCCCTTCATAATTGATATTTAATTTAATGACACTACACCAGGAAGAGAAACACCTCAAACGTATGGATAGGTAGTAAGAAAATCGACAAAATAATACATAGATAATGAATATCTAGTTTAAGCGAACGAATGGAATGTCCACCAAATACCATCATGATAATAACTCATCTGCGATCCCAATCCCTGTAATAGAAGGCCTTTCTAACAATAGAATAGTACGATATCACATTTGATATTTTTGGAAACTTCATGGATTTCGTGCTAAAAGGAGGGATGGAGCTTAGCCTTGATATACCTTTCCAACGATCGCCCAATTGCCCAGAATTCCTTCACCAAAGTTGTTCCTTACGAACTAAGCTTCACAACAACTATATATACAACTCATAACCACCTATAAATAGTTCATAATTGAGCATTAATCAGCAGATTTTTCGTATAGTATTTACATGTGGAAACGTCCGTAAAATTTCGTAAAAATGATCAAAAAAGAGCCCCAAGGTTATTATCTAAACACATCAGGTGCAAACCAACAATAACCAACAAGAACACTACTTTCTAAGTAGCCCAAAAGTGGTTTCAAGCTCAGCTAATAAGAGGAAAAATAATTGCAAAGCTTAAGGCACGCATTTCTAGGCATGCGAGAGAATTTTAACTGTAAAAATATGAAGAACTTACCTAAATCTCTTACTGAACTTGTGAGAGCATTTTCTTTAGTTAGTTTAAAATTTTGGGACAAAAAGGGAAAAATTTCAGCATTAAAAGGTCGAAATAGCCAACATAAAGTTTGGCTTGACCCGATCTGGCCCATGACCTGATTTCTTGCTCGGGCAGTCCCAATAAAGTGGTCATAACTTTTTGTTCTGAGGTTGTTTGATGCGCGGTTTTGTGAGTTACTACTAGACTCATAGTTCTCCGATTTGATATTTTATGGACCTTCTAACTCGTTATATTTTAGGAGATAGTACCTGATATGTTTGACCTAAATTTAAGAAGGATTTCTTAACAAAACTTATGGTAACTTTGGCCAACCTTTATCTTGCAACTTTCTTGATACAAAAATTTAATGTATAACCTTTCTGCTATTAAAGTAACCTTTAAAAATCCATTATTAGAAAATTATACACTCTTAGTCCCATCCGACATGTGAAGCTTAATTTAAACCTTTCGGAAAAGGAAAGGTGTCACTCGGGCTATTTCTTTAATTCCGAATATATAGTTAGAGGGGGATTCCTTTTTCTTAAAACTTAAGACCCTTGATATTACCACCTATTGGTAGTCTTATTATCCTTAGGTGCTATCAAAAATCACATATTCGTTATATAACATGCCACACTATTTATATTATAAAAGACGAGAAATGCAGGATCTCAAAGTCTCCCCCCTTAAGAACATTTGTCTACGAATCTATTAAGGCAGCATCTTGGTTGCACTACAATATCCTAAAATGTGGTTTTTTAGGATATACCTCTTATCCCTCAAAATCATAAATCAACTTTAAAATAATTTTTAATTGCTAAGCTTCGTATAGCTATCCCGTGACAAAACATACAAGTCACGCTTCATTGTCCTTTAAAATTTAGGTTATTGGCAAAAAATGATAACTGACTCACCTTAAGTTATAAGTAGCTGGGGGTTAGTCTTCATCATTTCTCTTTTTTTTTGTTTCCCAAGTTATTTCCTCAATATTGTTGTTCCGCCACAAGACCTTCGCGGAGGCCACTTCTTTATTTGAAGGTTTTCTTATGTATAGATCTAAAATAGTCACTTTTACCTCATCATAAGACAAGTCTTCAGTGATGTGGCTATCCTCAATGCAATTAATATGTGAATAATCTCCAATACACTTCTACAACATAGATAAATAAATACTAGATGAACTGTTCCCAATTCTAAAGGCAAATCAAACTAGTATACCACCTTGCTAATTTCAAATAATCTTATATGGTCCAACCTCTCCCAAACTGAGCTTTCCTTTCTTTCCAAATCGCATGATACCCTTCATAGGTGATGCTTTAAAGGAAATCTAATCTTTTACATCAACTCTAAGTATTGTTGTGGAATGTCCTTATAAAACTTCTCTTGACTCTAGGTTGTTTGCAATTAATCTCTACTAAGTTTCACTTTTTCCATTGCCTATTGAAATAGATTAGGGTGTAAAAACTTTGCCCCCCCTCCCGACCTCAAACCAACTGATCGGCAACCTACATCTTTGCCCGTATAGCGCTTCATAAGGCACTATTTGAATGCTAGATTGGAAGTTGTTATTATAAGTTAACTCAATAGAGGTAGATGTTCATCTCAAATTCCTTTAAAGTCTAGCAGGCCGACACATAGTATATCCCCAACAATCTCAATGGTACGCTCTACCTATCCTTCAATTTGTCAGTGCAAAGTGGTGCTAAGATTATACACTTCCAAAAATATTTGTAAATTGAGCCCTTCGATTAGAGATAATAGATAATGGAGCTTCATGAAGGTGAACAGATTCTTAAATGTAAAACATAGCATAATAATCCACTTAATATGTCATTCTTACTAGTGAGAAATGAGTAGATTTTGTCAACCTATCAATGATTACCCAAATAGAGTCATATCTGCATAGAGTATGAGGCAACCTAGTATTGAAGTCTATATTTATCACGTCTCATTTCCATAATGGAAAATCAGTACACTTAGCTAGGCCTCCAGGATTCTGATGTTCTGTCTTAATATGCTAGTAATTGGGGCATTGGGCCACCATTTTGTCAATATCTTTTTCATGCCATTCCACTAAAAGATATGTCATAAGTCTCGAAACCTTATTTTGTCACCCTAGGCTAAGCTGAATATCTGGAATAATAGGCCTTAAAAAGAATCTTGACATGGAACCCTTTAATGTTTGGCACACATAACAGGCCCTAATACGGAAGGACTCCATCTCAAGTTAGCTTAAAAAAAGGATATTGCTATTTTGGAACACTTTCCCTTAGTGTCATGTGGTCAGGATCCTCATGTTGTTGCCTTTTTTTTTTACTTTAGTACCAATGAAAGATTTTTGTTGTATTTTGAACACTTACACCTCCATCCTTCACATCTACTAATTGTATCAACAAAATAGCTAGCTGATATAGATCTTTTGTCATTTTATCCTTAAAAACTTCAAAATGACTTAGATTGCCCATGGACTTGCAGCTAAATGTATCAGCAACAACATTAACATTACTAGGATGGTATAAGATGTCAATATCATAGTCTATTAATAATTCTAGCCACCTCCTTTGTCGTAGGTTCCTGATCCTTAAATAAATATTATAGGCTCTAGTGGTTAGTAAAAGCATCAACATGAACTCCGTATGGATAACAACGCCAAACCTTTAGGGTAAAAACAACTGTAGCGAGCTGAAGATCATGGGTAGGATAGTTTTGTTCATACTTTCGCAACTGTCTAGAAGCATATGCAATAACTCCACCATGTTGCATAAGAACATATCCTTGGCCAATTCTTGAGGCATCACAATTTACAACATAGCCTTTGGTTCCTTCTCGAAGAGCCCAAATAGGTGCAGTGGTAAACCATTTCTTTATTTCTTGAAAACTTTTCTCACATGCATCAGTCCACTGAAACTTAGTTTTTTTATGCATCAATCTCATTAGTGGTGCAGAGATAGAGGAGAATCCCTCAAAAAGCCTCTTATAATATCCTTCCAAGCCTAAAAAGCTATAGGCCTAATCGAATTCAATAGTCTCAGCCAGGCCATTACTACTTCAATCTTCGGGCCATCAACCTTGATACCTTCGCCTATAATAACATGGCCACAAAAAGCTACAGAAGTTAACCAAAACTCACATTTAAAGAATTTAGCACATACTCTGTTGTCCTAGAGAGTTTGTAATATAGGTCGCAAGTGGTCTACATGCTCAGCTTCTGACTGTAAATATATCAAGATGCCATCAATAAACATGACCACAAATTCATCCAAGAATAGTTTAAAGACTCAATTCATCAAGTCCATAAAAGCTATTGGGGCATTTGTAAGCCAAAAAGACATGACAAAAAACTCAAAATGTTCATATCTCGTCCTAAATGTTGTCTTTGTAATATCAACATCCCTGACTCACAACTGGTGGTACCTGGATCACAAGCCATTCTTTGAAAAGAATTTTTCACCCCGCAATTAGCTAAAAATCTATGAAAGAGGATACTTATTCTTGATAGTGACTTTATTTAGCTGTCTGTAATTAATACGCATCCGTAAGGAGCCATCTTTCTTTCAAACAAAGAGTACTAAAGCTCGGCATGGAGATGTACTTGGCCTATTGAAGCCTTTACCAAGTAAGTCCTTCAGTTGTTCCTTCAATTCTCTTAGCTCTACTGGAGCCATTCTGTAAGGAGGAATAGATATAGGCTATATATCAGGAAGAAAATCTATAGAAAAATTATTATCCCTTTCTGGGGGAATCCCAAGAAGCTTATTGAGGAATACCGTCGGGAATTCCTTCACAATTGGGATTGACTAAAGGGTAATTTTCTAATATATATGGGTTGTCTTCCAATAGTGGTAACCTGTACTTGGAACTTTTCTATACTGACAATTATGAAGGTTAACACATTGTGCACATAGAGGAGTAGGTTGTGTTATTTGTGTAGAGCGCTCCTGTCAATGGCTCTTAGGCTAGCATGAACTCTGCCTCAGCCCTGACTGAATATAGTGATCAAATGGCTGGCCCTGTATCTGTAGTGGGGAACCACCCATTGATGGAGGTGGATATCGGTGAAAAGGAGGCCTAAAATCACCCTGTGGCTCCCTATAAAACCCCATAGTACGAGCCCTCTAATTTTGTTCTATGTCTCTACAAGTATCCCAAATCGGATGAGAAAGGTCCTCTGTAGTCTTAGCAAAAGCATGTATATGGGAAATAAATACACCATTCTGTAAAGAGGCTATCCTAAATTTCACCACATAACAATGAACTTTTGCACTCATGGTACGTATAATATCTGGTGCATAACTAGTAAATGAATTAAACCTAAGACTGAACATCTCTTACACTCATATCCCCCTGGCTACACCGATAAACCAATCAAGATGGGCGTAAATCTTAAAATCAAGTCTCATTCTGTAGCCATCAAATAGCTTGAGCAACAATTTGGTCAAGTGTTAACTCAACTAAACCAACATTAGAGGGGTGGTGGTTACTACTTGTCGTGGAAAGAGCACCATTGATTCTCCCATGTCGGTAGATGAAGGTAAGGTTTGAGAGGAGACAATTAAGGTCAAAGATATGGATACTGGAAATGATCATCGCAAGTATAGGGTGAGTGAAGCTGTAGATGCGCCACAGAGGATGTATCTCATTCCTAGGCCTCCTCCTCCCTTCCTTCAAAGAATTATTAAAAAGAAGGAGGAGGCAAGTTCAAGCCTTCATGCTAAAACAACTTTTCATCAGCATCCCTCTCATTGAGGTATTAGAGAAGATGCCAGGGTGAGCAAAGTACATGACAGACCTAGTTACAAAGAAGCACAATGTGAGTCAAGAGCAATCTAAAGAGCTTCAACATTGTAGTGCAATTACTATGAGGTCCTTCATTTAAAAGCGAGACAATCTGATGCTTTTACCATACCTTGTACCATTGGAGATGTGGAGTTCGCAGGGGCATTGTGTGATATCAGTGCCAGCATCAATTTGATGCCTATTGCAGTTTTCAAGAAGCTAGGATTGGGAGTCGTACTTCGGCGAGCAATGTGGTTGTTGATGGCCAACCGCATGGTGAAAAATCCTATGGGATACTGTATGATATGCTTGTTAAGGTTGATAAGTTCATATTCCCTATAGACTTTATGATCCTAGATTGCGATGTCGACTTCAACATCCCAATCATCTTGGGAAGGTTATTCCTAGCAACTAGTCAAGCACTAGTGGATATGGAAGTTGGTCAACTCAAGCTTAGACTAAACAGTGAAGAAGCTATCTTCAATATTTTATCAGTCTACGAGAGGCGAGATGATTTGAAGAACAAGGTTTTGCCAATTGGTGAAGTCTGAGTAACCAAGTTGTCCTATTGATGCCGTGATAATAAATCAGGGGCTACTTGGGGGGCAACCCAAGGGTCTTTGATGTAATACATATAGTTGTAACTTTACTTTTATCTTTTGTACTTGTAGGTAGTTTTTGTTTTTCGCATTTTGGTTGGAATGTCGGACATTAGGCTAGTTGCATATAGGGTAACATTGTGTTCTATGAAGAATGTGTGGTACATGGCTAAGTAAGGCAAGGAAGTGTCTCTTTCACTGGTTCTATGGGTCGTACATCACTCTATGACCCACACACCATCTCGTAGACATATCTAGTAAGCAAAAGGTTGTGCACTCTAGTCCAAGAGCCAACTTTATGGCCCGTTGAAATAACCGCGGGTCGTGAATGGGGCTTGTAGATCTCAGGTAAGTTGTTTGAGTTTTTGACTAAGTGTTGGGGTCTCTATGACAAACTCTATGAGTCATACTTAACTCTATAACTCATAGACTGGTCCGTGAAACCCAGTCCTCAAAACTAGGGTTTGGATGTTCTACGAAACCATAATTTATGAGCAGTGAAACACTCTAGGTCCCATAGTCGGTGTTTCATAGATTGTGGGCCCATCAGTTTTGACTGACCTGGTCAAACTATTAATATTATAGTCAAAATATTTTTACCCCATTTTTGCCCTTATTACAAAATCTACCTATCCAAAACCAACCAAAATTTCTCTGACCAGCGAAGGAAGCACCACCACCATTTTTCGACAAACTTTTTCGTCAGCCTAGGGGTGCTACTGTCTCATCACCTCCTCCAATTTCTACAATCTAATCACTCAATTTGGTAAATTTTTGGTCCTTTAAACACCATTGATTGACCAATTATTGTATGGTTAGGTTAAAAATATTGGTTAGGTACAGTTAACTTAGACACAAACACATGAGTCAAAATTGATATGTTCGATAGTTAAATTATGGTTGCTTATTCTTGATGATATGTTTAGGACTAGAATTTGGTATAGTGGACCTGTTTTACGTTTGAATGATGTGGTTGACACCTGTGTAATCTCTCACCACTGGAAATAAATCGGTTATGTGTATGAAATTCAGTGTGTGATGGCATGGGTTAGGGTTTTTGATGTTAGTTTATTCATATGGGGTTAGAAGGGTTGGGAAAGCATGTTTAATAATTTTTTTGATGGGGTATTTATGTTAATTATCATGTTGGAATGTTGGTTGTTATGTTATGAATCATGTTAGGTGTGTGCACATTGCTTCAATGCTGGTAGAATAGGTCAAAAAAGTTGTATAGGGTCTGTATTGATATACTTAGAAACTCATGTGACTAAGTTTTCTGGTTACGAGTGACTCTTACGACCCCTGGAACATTCCACGAGTCATAATTTCCTCTAGTATAAGATTCCAGAAACCTGAAGTTTCTGAGTATCCATCAGACAAGACCTTCTACAATTCATAGATCCCTGCTACAATGTATTCAAACACTGAAATCATTTATGACTCAGCCTATGACTTGTACAACCTTCTATGAGTCATACTTGGTCTCGTAGATGTCATTCCAGTAAACGAAAAATGGTGAACACTATTTTACAAAAGCCTTCTGTAGCTCGTAGTTTCCACTAAGGCCCTCGTAGGTGCTTTGTAAACCCTTTTGCAACTAAGTCTAATATGTTTTTCCACATCATTTTCTGATTTGTGGGGCTAACAAAGGTGCGTAAATGTGTATGTTTTAAGTAATATAGCCCTGAAAGCAAGAGTGAGGAAATCAAGTCCACGCAGAGAAGGCTCAGAGATAAACCCTCGAGGGAGGAGCAGACCCCCACACTTAGTGGGTGACTTGAGGAGCTTAGTGTTCGACCTGACTCGGATGCTAACAGACCACAGGCTCGAGCTCCCACTAAACTTGGGTAGATCCAGGCTCTTGGCATTCATACTCCCCAAGTTGATGAGGAAGTCTACGATAATAGAAGCTTCATACAGATGACTCTGTCCAAAGAGGAGTCTAGCTTAGAGTTAGGCTCTGATGACGAGTCAGAGATAGAGTCATCTGCCGTATCACTGGCATCACCATCACCCCCAGATTCTCTTACTAGTCAATGATATGTCGCAGACATGGGGAACATATACACGGAGGTAGTGCAAACTACAGAGCAGGGCAAGCCAGCCCACCCTATTGATGAGGAGCCTTGGATCATCTCAGCCAGATTAGATAGTGTCCTCGGTCTCCAAGACGCTATTAGATGATATAGGCTCCAGTGGCAGACCTAATCACTAGGGAGGTACTCCTCGACCATAGTGAGAGAATTTAATGCATCATATGTAGCCACTATTCAGAGCACTCTTCACAAGGGGAAGAAGCCCCTCGCTCAGCCCAGACTGACACAAACCAGAGTGATAGGTTGGCACGTGGATATTAGGAGACCACTATCCACCATATGTTATTTTAGCACTAATTCCCAGACCCCAGATCTACATTAGAGTTTGACCATAGAGTGCGGTAGACTAGGGACTTGAGCTTGATGAGAGATGCAGACCGCAGAGATGGCTTAATGAGATGGGTGGCTAGTTTGATTGCTGAGCAGGGTCCGGAGCCTGCATGGGTAGCTACTCACTCGGAGCCTATCATGAAGGCTTCTCTCAGTTTCACCACAAAATATTTGTGGGTGGTTATCAGATCACGCATTCGGTCGATACTTGTATATAATACTTTGACGCCACAGCGTGCAGTGGTAATTGCCAGCATCTTAGTTTGCTATGAGAGAGATTGGGCCCGCCTCATCACTGAGCGGATCTATGAGGTGTCCTTGAAGAGGTCTACCTCTATTCCCTTCCTGTGCTTGATTTGCAGACTTTGTCTAGAGTCGAGGGTGGAGAATCTACATCAGTTGGACTCGCTGATCGAGTTCCAATGTACTTTGAATGCTAGCTTTATTAATGTTGAGGAGAACCCTATAGCACTCCGGTGAGCACTGCACCAGCCATCTCCCATGCTAGAGATATTTGCATCAATGCCACCACCTGACGTTCCACCCACCACCACCACTGATGCTGCCACAGAGTAGAGACCCCCACAGACTGAGGTAGATGAGGGGAGGGTACCCACTACTACTACTCGTGCACCACTGGCCACTTCATCACAGACAGCACCCACGGGCATGGTTTACGTGTCTGTAGTATCTATCCAGGCCATGGCATAGAGATTGTCACATGATGAGTCACAGTTAACTCAGTTAGTTCAGCAAATTAGGCCTTGGGTCCGCCAGGACATTATAGAGTCAAAAGGCCGCATACAAGCATACACGGTCGCTGCTATTCAGGATCGTCTTTCCATCGTGGATGCCCACATTGATGCCTTCAAGTTGAGGTTTCAACAGATCTTGAGTACGGCCCAGCCAGCAGATATAATGGCCATACAAATGGAGATCCAGCAACTTTGGAAAGACATAACATTAGCATTGACAGCACCGATGACACTACCAGAGACTATACTCCTACTTTTGATGATGGGTGTATTTGCTCTGTAGGAGGCCCCACCTGGATGAGGCCCTATTGGGATGATGATCCAGATGTCGCACAATTACATGTGGGGCTGAATGATTAGGAGGAGCTCAAGCTTGTCTTGAGGCAGTCAAGACAGAAGTAGGATCTACAATAGGCTCGTGCACTCGAGCACGTGAGCAGAGTTAGCCCCTCCAGTCATGTTACTACTACCAACGAAACCACCACACAGGTTAAGGATGGTCAGACTCAGCTACAATCCATCACTTATGTAGACCCCGTGTTTCTCGTCTTCCATAATAGTATGGGGTGGTATATTATATAAGACAAATTTGATTATGAGTAGGACCTAATGGTAATAAGGATGCCAATAGGTGATAATATCAAGGACTTAAAGATTTAAGACAAAGGAATCCCCTCTAAATGCACATTCGGGATTAAAAAAATGGCCCAAGTGGCACCTTGCCATTTTCAAAAGGTTTAAATTAAGATTCAGTTGTCAGATAGGACTAAGAGTGTATAATTTACTAATAATGGACTTTTAAAGGTTAATTTAATAGCACAAAAGTTATACACTAAGTTTTGGAATCAAGAAAGTTGCAATACAAAGGTTGGCCAAAGTTATCGTAAGTTTCATTAAGAAATCCTTCTTAAATTTGGGTCAAATGTATCAAGTAATATCTCCCAAACTATAAGTATTTAGAAAGTCCATACATCGAAGATCTATAGGTCTAGTTTTCACTGCACTAAGCTGCATATTATCCCAACCTCAGAAGAAAAAGTTATGACCTTTTTACAGCGACTACTCGAGCAGGAAATTGGGTCATGGGTCGGGTCAAGTCAAGCCAAACTTTATATCGGCTATTTTGACCTTTAATTTCTAAAATTATACTATTTTCATCCCAAAACAGTAGACTAACTGAAGAAAATACTCTCACAAGTTTCGTATGTGATTAAGGTAACTTCTTCGTATTTTTACCGTTAAAATTCGCTCGCGTGCTTTGAAATGCATGTCTTACGCTTTGCAATTGTTTTCTCTCTTATAAGCTAAGTTTGGTTGTCACGACCCAAGGCTAGGGCTTAGACATGACACAACGAATGGGTACCCGAAGGGACCTAAATGAGCCTCTTATCATATCAATCACACATCCTTAGTCACGGAAGAAAAGTAAACAACAAAAGAGATATAATAAAAAGGGAAGTGGAACTAAGGGATGTCTTTAAAAATCATTAGAGCATTGAAGAGTCAAACGCAAGCATAAGTACATCATAATATACAACACCACCTCTAACATGGAATGTAGAGGGGCCAAGACACTTTTCAGGCTCAGCCTTATAGTAGTAAATGTTTGACATATATAAAGAAGTCTCAAAATAACAAGAGTAATAAACATAGTGTCCTCGGACTTGAGGACTCACCAAAGCTTTCTTCAAAGGATCGTACTAGCCACGTGGAGGATGATCACATGGTACTCAGTTCCTATATGGTAATAACAGGTAGACATAGAGTATGTGTTAGCAGTGCAACAAGACATAAGCCAATATAGTCAAAATGCATAATAATAAGCAAAAAATAAGTGTAATCTCAATATGGCATGCATGATTGATGTGAGGCCAAAAATACATATTTTTAGTCATTATTTACCTAATATTTAATACTTTTATTTATCCTTTTTGAGCATGAATTTTATGGATTGTGCTAAATTATACATTTTAGTTATAGGATTAATCTTAATAGATTAAAGTGAATATAATAATATATATTATTATATATATGGCTCGAAGAAATTGCAATTTGCAATTTTGCAAATTGGAAGAAGCTGCTACGTGGATAGCATTGAATTTTTGGAGGCAGCGCACAGTACTGTTTCACGTGAAAACCCAATTTCTTCCGGATTTGAGTCTCTCAATTTCTTTTTGGACTCAATTATTTTTTTGAGGTTTCTTCACACACCTATAAATATTCTATAAAATTAGATTTGACATAACTTTTTACTTAGAGAGAGATAGAAGTTGTCGTAGAGGCCGAAGAATTTTGGTTTAATCTTTTATTCTCCAATAGTATTTACTTTTATATTTATCTTTGAATATTTTTTGTAATTTCTTTATGTCTATGTGGAGTTAAACTGCTCTTTCTAAGATTATGGTAGATAATAAGATGATTGTTTGGTCATTACTAATTTGGAATATTTATTTATCATATTAGTTGTTTTTATATTACTTTATCTATACTTCAGAGTTTGGCCAACTAAGGGGTAAATTAGTTGTTCATTCTGAATTTGAGAGATATTGGAATGAATAATAGAGTAATATAGGGAGCATGTTCAACTAGGAAACTAGGTTGATTCGTGTATGTGAGATCCGTGACAACTACCTTTACACCTCGCTTTGTTCAAAATATCAGAAGATAACGTTAAGGCACTTTTGATGTGCCTATCCCTACTCGACGATGCAGTTAAGCAGTCAATAACGGTAGGCCGGTAGAGGCATGCAACCCTATTTAGGTAATTTTAACCCTGTGAATCAGCAACTGGATAATCAAATAATTTGACAAAATTGAGCCTAAACATGATTATTAATTAAATCATAATCTTAGATCGATTCATTCATTGATTGTGTAAAATATCTCTTTTGGTCAATTGTTCACTGCTTAAATAAATAACTAGAATTAATATAACTTAGTAGATAATTTGTGTTTAACATCCGATTTCTAAAAAGAGCCACTATATTACATAGGTTGACCACGTATACTTGCGTGTGCTAGGGAAACAACAAGTTTTTGGCGTCATTGCCGGTTACTTAGAGATTAATTATTTTTCTATGTTATATTTTTATCTTTTATTATTTAAGTATTTTTTCTTTTTTTAATATTTTATTCTTTTTATTTAATTTTTGTTTCTTTGTGCAGATAATAAAAAAAATAGAAATTTTTTTTGTACTCTTATTGATATGGATGATTAGGATAAATGGTAGTTAGGTGATGGATTTCCTTGTCAATATTGTGATGTACCCCACTTGAATATCGAATGTCATACTATTCAGAATAGCAGGTTGTGTGCATCTATCCAATCCTTTGAATAGAATTTTTATCATATGTGGTGGTCAAAATGGTCAATGGAATGGTTGCCCGAACTCATATCCCCCTCCCTCAAAACTCAATTATTATTCTTCTAATGTTTGTGATGTTGACAGGGATAATGAAGTGGAGAAGGAGATCATATCCCCCTCCCTCATCATGAGATCATAGACATTATCCCCGGAATGGAGGACTCACCAACTAGCTTGAGAGAAATCATACTAGCCACGTAGAGCATGATGCTCAAATGGGGCTTTGGTTCCTACATGGTGACATCATGTAGGCATAGAGGATGCGTTAGTATATTTGAATGTACTAAGTATGTAGGATACAATGCAATAAGAGATAAGAAACATAATCAAAATGCATAAGCATAGGCAATAAGTAGCATATAAGAACATGGCATGCATGGAAGGTGCTTGAGGTAAATCATGCTTATATAGAACATAATACATGTTCAAGAAGAGACTATCATTATATAATTCATAGTATATTGAGGTACCAACCCCTCAATTGGTTGGTGGATCGTCTCACTCTACCACCCATGGTGATTGAGGTACCAACCCCTCAACCCAGTTATCAAGGTACAAACGTCTCGATTGGTTGGTGGATCGTCTCTCCCTACCACTCATGGTGATTGAGGTACCAACCCCTCAACCCAGTTATAAGGTACAAACCCTTCAATTGGTTATCAAGGTACAAACCCGTTAACATGGTTACCTGGGCTCACAACCCCCCGAGTGGGGCATGGTCAGTTCCCAACACGATATAGGAGATTATCATATGCATACATTCCTTTCATCACCATAAAGTTATTGAATTCATAAGACATGCATTGGACCTTCAATTCCTTAAGAAATCATAACCGGACATTTTATCAAACATTTGGCGGGTGTGTAGTGTTAGTATAAAATCATGCAATTTAAGGATGAAATAGTGTAAGAAAATTCAATGTAAAACCATCTATCAATACTTTGCAATACCCTCAAGCAATATACATCAAAACCCTTCATCATATCCTACAATGGGTCTTAGATTCATAGCTCAAAACATATTAAAACAATCACAATTTCATGAAACCCCAACATAGTTTATAGTCTGATTCATAATAAGTATGACCCATAAGTAAATCAACTTGAAATCATGTAATTTAGGCAAAACAGAAGCTTGGGCTTCATGAGTGAAAGGAACCCATTAATGAAACCCACATACCTTGACTTTGGGGAATTACTTGGTGTAGATTGGAATGGAGATTTGAAGCTTGGATGAATTCCTTAAGATCCGGAAGAGATTTGGACACTTGAATTTTTTAGAGAAATATTAGTCTATGGGTTTGAGAGAGTATTGGAGAATGTCTTGGATGATACAAAGGTGAAATATGGATAACTATAGATATTTTCACGTATGGGAAGTCTTAGGGCCAAGACCCAAAAGCCTTGGACCGAACTGAAAAAATAGCAACCATTTAACACTGTGGCATGCCCTTGGCGTGTCGCGCCACAAACTCGAACAGACACTAGAATTCCAAATTTTTTGAAATTTTAAATTTTGATACGGTTGCTCTAAATTGCGATTAGACCCATTTCCACTCAATGTTGCCTCCTGAACAAGAATATGAAGTCAGATTTCCGAAATAACGAACAAATTTTCAGATATATGGAAATTACGATTCCAGGTACTTTCGAGGCACATTTTCGGGCACTTTTTTGTGGTCGTTTCAATATCTCCCCCATGGGAACATTCATCCTTGAATGTCAAAGAATGGTATATGAGAGACATAAACATGAAAATATTAGCCCACATAAGGATGCAACACTGCACTTAAACATCATTTCAAAAATCTCAACATAAGTGTAAAATCATCATGAACTTGTCAATTTAAACGTGAATGTATACAATGACATGAGGGATGAACTTGAGATTTGAGATCATATAGAGGACTTAGAATTAGTACCTTAGTCTTGAGTAGAATGGACGAGATAAGGATATCACTTTTGCATGTCCACTTTGGCCTCTCAAGTACCACTTTCAACTTTTTGATTGCTCCAAAGGACATTAATGGAAGCCACATCCTTGTTCCTCAACTTCTTCACTTGTCTATCCAAAATCTGAACTGAAACCTCTTCATAAGTCAAGTTTTCTTCAACAACACCCACAACACAAATAGGAAAAATTGCATTAGGGTCTCCCATACATTTCCTCAACGTGGATACATAAAAGACCGGATGAACCAAATCCATCTCACTGGGCAATTCTAACTCATAAGCTACCTTGCCAATCTTATTCATTACCCTGTAAGGACCCACATATCTTGGACTCAACTTTTCTTTCTTACAAAAGGAAACCACACACTTCATGGGTGACATCTTCAAATAGACCCAATAACAAACTTTGAATTCAAGATCCCTTCTCCTCACATCGACATAGGACTTTTTGTGACTTTGGGCCATCTTCAACCTTTCTCTAATCATACTAATTTTCTTAATGGCCTCCATATCCAGATGTGGTCCTAACAAAGCCACCTCTCCAACCTCAAACCACTCAACTGGTGATCTACAACATCTACCATAGAGAGCCTCAAAAGGGCCATACCGATTCTAGAATGATCGCTATTGTTATAGGCAAACTCAATCAATGGAAGATGATCATCCCAACAACCCTTACACTCCAATATACAAGTCCTAAGCATGTCCTCAATACTTTGGATAGTTCTTTCTACTTGGCCATCCGTTTGAGGGTGAAAGGTCGTACTAAGTTTAACTTTGTACCAAGAACCCTTTGAAAGGACATCCAAAAATGTGAAGTAAATTGAGCATCAAGATCTAATATAGTGGACAAAGGAACCCCATGCAACCTCACCAAGTCATGAATGTACAACCTAGCATAATCTTCAGCTCCACACATGGTCTTAACTAGTAGAAAGTGAGCCGATTTCATCATTCTAGCAATCACAACCCAAATGGAATCAAAACCCTTTCTAGTCTTGGGCAACCCAACCACAAAATCCATATTAATCTCCTCTCGCTTCCCACTAGGAATTTCTATGTCTTGGGTTAAGCCACCTGGCCTTTGATATCCGGCTTTGACTTGCTGGCAACTATGACAACTGGAAACAAATTTGGCAGTGTCCCTCTTTATACCTCCCCACCAAATCACATCCCTCAAATCTCTATACATTTTAGTAAAAATGGGGTGTATGGAATAAGGAGAATTATGAGCCTTATCAAGAATCTTCTCCCTCAAGTTATTAACATAAGGCACACACAACCTACCTTGGTACCTAAGGGCACCGTCTCCCCCTTAGGAGAAAACCTCCACCTTACCATCTTTTACCAATGCCTTCAATTCTAACAAAGCGGTGTCAAGATCTTGCTTAGCTTTCACCTTCTCAACCAATGAAGATTTAGGGCCATCATCTACCACAACGCCCCCATTATTCACCTCTTCCAACCTAACCCCCAATCTAGACAACCGATGGACCTTCCTAGCCAGCCCTTTGCCACCATCACCAACTTGTTCTAGGCTACCCATGGACACCCTCTCAAAGCATCCACCACAACATTACCCTTAGCAGGATGATAATGCACATGCATATCATAATCATTAAGAAGTTCTTAACCACCTTCTTTCTCTCAAGTTGAGGTCTCTTTGAGTGAAGACATATTTGTGACTCTAATGATTAGTAAACACATCAACATACACCCACACAAATAGTGAAACCAAATTTTCAAATCAAAGACCTCGTTGGCTAATTCAAGATCATGGGTAGGATAATTTTTCTAATGTACTTTAAGTTGTCAAGAAGCTTAGACTATCATCATACCATTTTGTATCAACACATAACAAAAATCAACCTTTGAAGAATCGCAATACACAAGAAATCATTCTAGCCCTTCCGCTAGTGACAATATAGGAGACACAAGCTTATCCTTCAATGTTTGGAAACTCTTTTCACACTCATTGGTCCACACAAATTTGGCTTTTTTTTAGTCAACTTGGTCATAGGAGAAGCAAGAGAATAGAACTTATTCAGAAACCTCCGGTAGTAAGCCGCTAAGCTCAAGAAACTACTAATCTCCGATGGTGTCAATGGTCTAGGCCAATTTCTAATCACATCTGTATTTTTAGGATCCACCTCAATACAATCTCCCGACACCACATGACCTATGAAGGCAACCTCCTTCAACCAAAATTCACACTTCTCATACTTAGCATACAATTTCTCTTCCCTCAATCTTTGTAGCACTACCCTCAAATGACTCTTATACACCTCCTCACTATGTGAATAGATCAAAAATATAATGAATGAATACCACAACAAACGAACCAAGGTATGGTTTGAAGACCCTATTCATAAGATCCATGAAGATAGTCAATGCATTGGCCAACACAAAGGACATAAAAAAACTCATAATGCCCATACCTAGTCCGGAAGGCCATCTTAGCAATATCACACTCCCTCACCTTCACTTGATGATACCTGGACCGAAGATCAATCTTAGAGAAGTGACTAGTCCCTTGCAATTGGTCAAAAAAAATCGTCAATCCTTGGAAGAGAATACTTATTCTTTATGGTGACCCTATTAAGTTGTTAGTAGTCAATAAATATTCTAAGAGACCCATGCTGCTTCTTCACAAATAGCACAGGTGCACCCAAGGTGATTGGCTAGGCCTAATGAAACCCTTCTCTAATAAATCCCTCAATTGATCCTTTAACTCTATCGGGGCCATATGGTAAGGGGAAGTAGAAATGGTTTGAGTATCGAGAAGGAGGTCTATACCAAAATATGTTTTCCTTTCGAGAGGAACACCGAGAAGGTCATCTGGGAAGACATCTAGAACTTATTTACCACTGGAAACAACTGAATAGGAAGGCCTTTGACTCCACATCCCTAACCCCGACAAGATGATAAAGACACCACTGAGAGATCAACTTACAAGCTTTAATGCAAGAGATGAACCTACCCTTAACCACCACATCATGACTCTCCACTTAAGGATGAGTTCATTTGGTAATTGGAATTTGACCCTACGGGTTCTATAATCAATAAAGGCATAGTATGCATGCAACTAATCCATCCCAAGTATGACATCAAAATCCACCATTTCCAACTGAACAAGATCACAAGGCAAAATCTTATGCAAAATGCAAACAAGACAATTTCTATAAACCTTTCTAGAAACAATAGATGCACCAATAGGAGTAGACACCTCATAAGACTCACACAATAATTGGAATCAACATGAAACTTTTTGGCAACAAAAGGGGTAACAAAAGAAAGAATGGCACTTGGATCAATCAATGTGTACACATCCAAATAAAAGATTTTTAGCATACCGGTGATGACATCGGTAACCTCCTCAACCCCTTGCCTCCCTTGGAGTGCATAGAACATATTGTGCCTTGGAGCACTACCTTGTTGGCCACTTCTCCTCAAAGGAACCGTATTTTCACCTTGTGGATGAACCTCCTACCCTTGTTGCAGTTGCGACGACAATTAATCTTTTTGTGACCCACTTCCCCACATCCATAACATGCATTAGTGTCTTTCAAACATGGGCCCCTATGACCCCTACCACATTTTGAACACACATTATTAGGAACCACACCACCAACACCTTAGGCCCTTGGGTAGTCATTGGCAAACCCCCTATTAGAAGCTTGAGAAGACCCTTGGCCCTTATGGAACCGGCCACCCTTTCGACTATGGAACCTTCCCTCAAAATGGGCCCTCTTGGCCTCATTACTCCTCCTCTTCCTCAACTTTTCCTCCTCCATTTGTTCGGCATAGGTCATCTGTCATGATCCAACCCTTGGGCCTAGACGTGACCGGCGAATCAAGAGCCCAAGGAATGCCAAACAAGCCTCATAGCATATCATTACACATGCTTGGTCGCGGAAGCAATATAAAACAACATAAGAAACATGAACAAGGGGAAATTAGGACTAGGGGGGAGAGAGAGAGAGTTTAATACTTAAATAACATAGATAAGTCAAAGCTCAAACATAATACGTAACTTGTCCAACAACACCTCTAAATATAGATACTTAGCAGGATCCAAGACAAACCAATCAGGCTTACTCTCATGGTCATAAATATACAATAAACAAAGGAAAGTCTTAATACATAACAAAAGAGAATAGTCATTGTCCCCGGAATAGAGGACTCACCAAAGACTAACTTGAACAATCCATCAAGCCATGAATAGAATCAATAGGAGCTCCGGTTCCTACATGGTAACATCATGTAGGCATAGAGTATGTGTTACTACGTTTGAATGTTAAGTATATGGGATTCAATGCTAGCAAGAGATAGGCAACATAATCAAAATGCATAATTTTAAGCAAATGATAGGTATAACATCAATATGGCATGCATGCTTAATGCTTAAGGTAAAACATGCTGGTAAATCATGATCAAGGAATACAAACTCAATATGAGAAACATACTCAAACCTTTTTGTACCAACCTTCATGAAATGGGACAAATAACCCCCACTTACCTTACGGTATAACCTTTTTGGAGAGTGTTATCAACACCCCTAATGTACGACATAGTCTTTTTAGTATAACATGTCCCCTACTTTATGATATCATCTTTTGGGTAGGAAATGTGATTCATTCTATCTTACGGCATAGCTTTTACAATAGAATATCCACACCTTACGATATGATCTTTTCGGTGGGAAGCTTTACTCTTTCTACCTTATGGCATGACCTTTTCGGTGGGGTGTCCATACCTTATGATATAATCTTGTTAGTAGGCACAATTAGCTATTCTACCTTATGGCATGGTCTTTTTGGTAGGGTATCCATACCTTATGATATCATCTTTTCGGTAGGAATCTTTAAACACTCTACCTTATGACCTGACCTTTTCAGTAGGAATCATTAAACACTCTACCTTACAACATGGTCTTTTCGGTAAAAATAATAGAACTAACTCATCAAACCATTACATTCAAATCATTAAGAAAGAAATCCTCATTTCCCAAGAACACGACAAACATAAGAACCCAACGATAACATGCAATACCATATGTACTTCTCCATGAAAACAACTCATATAAACATCCTTATCATCACCACAAAATCATCATATACCTACATTTCCTCTCCTCATTATACATCATATGTCTACAATCATCTCATCATCATTTTATCATTATTTCATCATCATATAATCATCATTACACTATTCAACTCATAAGACATGCATTGGACATTCAATTCCTCAAGAAACCCTAGCCGAACATTTTATCAAACTGTTGGCGGGTGTGTAATGGGGGTAAAAGACCAGGCAATTTAGAGATGAAATCATACAAGAAAATCCATTTTGAAACCATCAATCAACACCTCGCAACAGCCTTAAGACACACACATCAAAACCCCTCATCAAATCCAACATTAGACCCAAGATTTATAACTCAAAACATGCTAAAACAATCATACTTTCATGAACTAAAATCACTGTGCAGTAAATTTCTCAATATACAAGACCCACATGTAAAATCAACTCTAAATCATGCAATATTAGTAAAATGGAAGCTTAGGTAGCCTGGGAGAAAGGACTCAATGGTTCAACACCACATACCTTGACTTCTGAGAACCCTTGAAGAAGATTAGAAATGGAGACTTGAAGTTTGAATGAGATCCTTGATGAAATCCTTAAGATTAGTCTTGAGTTTTGGGACTTGTATTTAGAGTGAAATATGAGTCTAAGTATTTGAGAGGATATTGGGGAATGTTAAGGATGATATGAGGGTGAAATAAGGATAAGTATATGTATTTTCAAGTGTGGGAACCCTTAGAAAACAAGAACCAAAAATAATAGGGGCATATCATGGAGGCGATGCGAAAACCTCATTAGAATCTACATTTTCTGCACAAACGAGTTCTACGAAAATGGGCATAAATCCTTCATCCGAACTCGAAATGAGGTGAAACTAAGTGCATTGGAAATGTAATTCAAAGGGATTTATTTTGGTAGGTTATGGATCACTAGTCCTTTGTGTGCTAAGAGATATGCCCCTACAAAGTTGACCATCCTAAATAGCATTTTTTTACGATTTTTGGATTTTGATGCGGTTGCCCTAAAATTCTGGTTAGACCTATTCCCCACTCAATTTGACCCCCTAAACAATAATATGAAGTTGTATTTTTGAAATAATGCACGGATTTTGAGATATATGGAAACTACGATTCTGGGCACTTTCGAGGAACATTTTTGGGCACTTTTTTGGGGTTGTTACAATATCTCCCCATTGGGAACATCCATCCCTGAATGTCAAAAAAATGTACAATGAACAAATTAGCCCCAACAAGAATGCAACATTAGTTTCCAAACACCATTTTCAAAACCTCAACAGTGTAAAATCATTATAAATTTGCCAACTTAAACATGAATGCATATGAATTATATAGGTTTGAAATATGAGACTTGGAATCATAAAGGAAGTGATCTGTTATCATAAGCTTGAATAGAATGAAAAAGATATGGGTATTTCTTTCCATGCTCGCTCTACGAGAGACACTTTTGAGTAGACGACTCTTTCAAAGGGCCTTGAAGAACACTACATCATCGTCAATCAACTTCTTCAGCCCTTCTATCCAATACCTCCATCGGGACCTCTTCCTAAGGAAACTTATCCTCCACAACACCCAATAACCTCAAAGTGTTCTATAACACTAGAATCACCAACACATCCCCTCAACATAGAAGCATGAAGAACCGGGCTAACCAAACCCCTCTCCATAGGCAATCCCCAAACTTATGCAACCATACTAACATCCTTCTTCACCCTATGAGAACTCACAACCATAACTCGAGTGTCAACATTAAAGACACCTAACCCACTTGGTACCATAAATTACCATCTTCCCCTTGGGAGACAACCTAGACTCTATCATTTTCTCACCCAAAACTTCTAATTCTAATAAGGCTGAATCAAGGCCTTGCCTAATCGAGACCTCCTCAACCAAAGAAGATATGGAACCACCAAGAACACAATCCTACCATTCTAAACTTCCCTCTACCTAACTTCCTGAAATGACCCTAAAAAGTGCCCGAAAACGTGCCTCGCAAGTGCCCGAAATCTTATTTTTCACATATCTAAACATTCATTTGTTATTTCAAAAATCCAACTTTATATTCTTGTTCAGAGGATCCAAATTATGGTGACAATGGTCTAACCTCAATTTTAATACAAAGAAATCAAATTATGAAATTTCGCTTGGTGCAATTTCCAAAGAGCATCCGCGACCTCTCTGTGATGCAGAGAGGTGTTATTTCTGCACTCTCTTTTCCTAGTTCACCCAAATTTTTCTAAATGCTGGACCTAAGTTTTCCCAAATTAATTTTCACCTATATTTAGCCTTATTTCACCCTTATATCACCCAAAAACATTCCCCAATATTTCCACAAACACATAGACTCATTTCTAACCCTAAATTCAAGTCCCAAACTCCGGGCCAATCTCAAGGATTTCTTCAAGGATCTCACCCAAGCTTGAAATCTCCAATAAACTCTTCTTCAAGAACTTCACAAAAGCTAAGGTATATGGTATTGAACCATTGGGTCCTTTCACCCATGGTGCTTAAACCCTCTTTTAATTAATATTGCATGATTTAAAGATGATTTTACGTGTGGGTCTTGTATATTGAGAAATTTACTACAAAGTAATTTTAGTTCGTGAAAGTATGATTGATTTAGCATGTTTTGAGCTTCAAATCTTGGATTAATATGGATTTGATGAGGGGTTTTAATATGAATATCTTGGGGTATTGCAAGGTGTTGATTAAAGGTTTTACCACTAATTTTTATGCATGATTTTATCTCTAAATTGCATGCTCTTTTACCCCCATTACACACCCCAAGGTGTTTGATAGAATATCCAGTTACGATTTCTTGAGGAAATGAAGGTCTAAAGCATGAGGTATGATATGATTGACTATATGATGATGAAATGAGCTTATGTACAAGATGAATACTATCTAAAGTATTGTGGTAGACCATGCCAATTCAGGGACCCCGTTGAGGGGTTGAATGCTCAACCACTAGGGTGATGAGTGCGATCATCACTAACCCAGTTGAGGGGTTGAATGCTCAA
>JAABOM020117063.1:0-23148 GCA_011800125.2 Solanum clarkiae | reverse complement strand
TATTGACCTAATGCCATACCTCTCTAAATACAGTAGAGAGAGAGTTTAGCCCGAGGACGTAGGCACCACTTGCCGAATCTCGTAAATCATTTGTGTTTTTTTTTCTTTAATTTCTCTACAACATGGAGTGCAAATTCAGTGTTGCGAGGGATGAAGCAGATATTGAATGAGACTTACCACTCAACCTATTTAAGTATCTGGGTCCATCATCCAGAGTAGTGGCGATATCAACGATGATGTCACACATCGTATTGGGGAAGCATGGACTAAATGGAGGCTTGCCTCTAGAGTATTGTAAGACCAGAAGATACCACCTAAACTCAAAGGTAAGTTTTACAGAATGGTGGTTAGACCATCTTTATTGTATGGGGTGGAGTGTTGGCCAATAAAAATTGCACATGTTCAGAAGATGCATGTCACAGAGATGAGGATGTTGAGATGGATGTGTTGTCACACCAGGAGTGATAAGATTAGGAGTGAGACCATTCGGGAGAAGCTAGAGGTGGTCCCTGTGCCTGATAAGATGAGGGAAGCGAGACTGCGATGATTTAGACATGTGCAGAGGAGTATCGATACACCTGTTAGGAGGTGCGAGAGGTTGGTTTTGGGAGTTACATGGAGGGGTAGAGATAGACCGAAGAAGTATTGGGGGGAGGTGATCAGACAAGATATGGCAAAACTTAATCTTATCGAGGAAATGACCTTAGATAGAAAGGAGTAGAGGTCGCGAATTAGAGCAGCGGGCTAATTGGTTGGTAGGGTTAGGTGGATTTCTGTCCTTGGAGTATAGTAGAGTAGCAGGAGTAATCGTGGTTTATATCATGTGTTGTCATTATCTGTCGTATATGTGTTAATTTTATCGTATTTACATACTGTCATGTGGTTTTCATTATTAGTCGCTCTTTCTGTTCTCTTTCCTTTCCTTTTGTCATATCTAGTTTATTCTGCTTATGGGTTTTTGAGACAAGGGCTTCCAAGAAACAGCCTTTCTACTTCTATAAGGTAGTGGTAGTAAGGTCTGCATACATTCTACCCTCCCAGACCCCACTTGTGGTATTCCACTGGGCATGTTATTGTATTTCAAGAGAGAGTTCAAGAAAATATATTTTCATGTATTTTTTTTTAAAGCTGGTAACTTTGTATATTCCTCAAAAGGCTGTACTAGAACTATATTAGTCAAAATTTTACAACTTGTACTTCAAATCATACCTTCTTTTACTAAATTGAGTCTAGTACATCAATTATAGAGATAGTGTCATTTGAGTATAACTAATTATCCCAAAAACAAAATAACATAAGACAATTCAGTTTGACCTTTTGCATACTATTCTCTACACTATGAAAAGCTCTAGAGTTCCTTTCCTTCCAAATTGTCCAGCATATACTAGCTGGGAAAATTCTCCATCTGTCTCTGTTCTTGGATTGCTTTCCTGCTTCCACCCAACTTTAGATTGCTTTTGTGATCTTGGCAAGCATGGTCCATGACATACCCTTAACATTCAAGAATAACCTTCATAGTTGGCTAGCTGCGGTGGCTCTAAGGCTTAGCAAATAGGGCCATTGTCTTAGGCCCCAAACCCCTTGTAAATATTAAATATTAGTAATTTAATAGCAATAGGACACTATAGTAGTACTTTACCTATTTTAATCTTTATCGTACTTAAGCGATTAGTTAACCCCTCTAGTATTTAGTCTTTAATCTTTACTCTTTCGTACTACATCTATTTTTATTGATGCAAGTTCTCATTATCATCCTTATCGGGTGAACCGAAAATCGAACCATTTAAAGACTTAAAACCGATAAATATAAAACTGATAAAAATTATTTTATTGGTTTGTTATTGGTTTAACATATAGAACCTAACCAAACCGACTGATGCACACCCCTACTACAAACCCTGCACATTGTTATAGCATGATAACATATATATTAAGTAGATTCCTGAAACCACTTCTCCAATCTGCATTAATCAAAATTTCAGCTTGGGCACATTAGTGATAGCAACCTCATGCCTTATCCTTCAATAGCTCAGTTGCATTTCAGTGACAATAAGCTACAAATGGAATTTTTTTAAAAATTGTAACTTCAAGATGGAATGAGAAGGAATTTACTTGCAACAACGAGAGACAACAGAATTAGCGAGTGGAGATAGGAAAGGTAAAGGCTGGTAAGGCAGAGTCCTGGCTGCATCATCACTGTGACCATTACGCTTTTTTCCGTTGAAAGAGAACATAGATTTCAACGCTAACAAACTCTTTATCTCGTTGCCATTGATCTTCTGATCTTTACTTTTCCCCAGTGCATTCTCATTCTCCATCTTCCTAGTTTTGCGTTCCCTTCTCACCTTTACTACTTCAGATCCACCGCCGGTGGTGGACGCCGGCGGATAAATATGGTTTTCTTTTTTTGTCAATTTGTTTTAATTGATGATGGCTAAGTTAAAGGTTTTATTTGTTAGGAGATTAAATTAAATTAAACTAGTTTAGTTTATATCATAAGTAATAAATGTATATATAAGAAAATAAAAAAAATTATTATGTGTATGTTATATTATTAAGTATAAAGCTTAAAAATATAATTAATTAAAACAAATTAATAATAACATAAGGATTATGATAAAAAAAAAAGATGACTATTTGAAAGTAGCTATAAAAATTGTAATAGTCAATTATAAAAAGGGAAGTGGGACTAAGGGAAGTCTTTCATAGTCATAAAACATAAGAAGCGTCGAGCTCATAAGCATATACAAACATAGTATCCAACAATACCTCTACTCTAAAATAGAGTGGGGCCCAAAACACTTCCTGGGCTCACCCTCATGATAATAAGTATCCAACATAAAGAAGAAGTTTCAACATAGCATGAATAAAATAGACATTGTCCTCAGAATTAAGGAATCACCAAAGCTTTCTACATGTACCAAACTAGCCACGTGAAGGAGGATGATCAATAAAACCTCTGGTCCCAACATGGTAATATCATGTAGGCATAGAGTATGTGTTAGTACTTGGAATGTACTAAGTACGTGGGGTGCAATGCATCGAAGACATAAGCCATAATATTTAAAATGCATACATATATGCAATGGATATAATCTCAATTTGACATGTACGATCAATGCTTGTACTAAAACATACATATAAAGCATTTAACTTGCATAGTATATCACATATATGTGGGAGGAGGCCTTAATCGACATAGCTCAAGCGAGTTACTACATGGAATCCAAGGCATGACACCCCCTCGTTAAGGTGACCGGGCATGACACTGCCCGGTTGTCACGACCCAAGCCTAGAGCCTAGACGTGACACGACGAATGGGGAACCCGAAGGGAGCACAAACAAGCCTCTCAGCATATCATTATACATCCTCGGTCATGGAAGCAATAAAACAACAATAGAGAGTAGAAGTAAGGAAAAAGAGGGAAGTCTTTCATATCATAAAATATCAAAGAGTTAAAGAGAGTCAAGCTCAAACATAGTTACATAACTTATCCAACAACACCTCTAACATAGAACTTAGCAGGAGCCAAGACAAGTAACCGGGCTCACCATCATAGTCAAAACATACAATAAAGGAAAAAGAGTCTTTATACATAGCATAAGATCAAAGCCATTGTCCCAGAAATTGAGGACTTACCAACTTGCTTTGTAGAGATAGTACTAGCCACAGGGAGGATGAGGATGATCATGAGGAGCTCCGATTCCTACATGGTAACATCATGTAGGCATAGAGTATGTGTTAGTACATTTGAATGTACTAAGTATGTAGGATGCAATACAACAAGAGATAGGCAACATAATCAAAATGCATAATTAGGCAATAAATGAGCATATAGCAATATGACATGCATGAGTGATGCTTCAAAGTAAAACATGCTTATATAGAACATATTACATGTGTAGTAAGAGACCATTATGTCCAACGCCTACCACTCCTCGAAGAGGCGATTGAGGTATCAAACCCTCAATTGGTTGATAATGGTCTCACCCAGCCATCCATGGTGATTGAGGTATCAATCGCTCAATTGGTTGATGGTGGTCTCACCTTGCCATCTATGGTGATTGAGGTCTAGCACCCCCCTCAACTAGGTGTGGTCAACTTGCAACACTATAGATACTTTTCATGAAATTAGCACATATATTCCATCCTTTCATCATCATAAAGTCATACAAGTCATAGGACATGAAATAGATCATCAATAGCCCAAGCACCTTAAACCAGACATTTTATCAAACCCTTGGTGGGTGCGCAATGCTAGTGTAAAACCATGCAATTAAAGAGTGAAATCATGCAAGAATTCTTAAAGTAAATCAACCCACCAACACTTGGTAATACCACCTTACAAAGTACATTGAAACCCCTCATCAAAACTCATCATAGATCTTTGTTTCATGGCTCAAAACATGCACAAACAATCATATTTTTACAAAACCCCAATATAGTTCATAGTCAAATCCATAATAGAATACCCATAAGTAAAATCAACTTAGAAACATGTAATTTAGGTAAAAAAAGAAGCTTGGGCATCATGGGTGAAATGACCCAATAGTTGAAACCCACATACCTTAGCTTTGGAGAATTCCTTGATGAAGATTATAATGGAGACTTGGAGCTTGAGTGATTTCGTTAAGATCCAAAATGAGATTTGACACTTGAATTTTGAGTAAAGTACTTGTCTAAGTGTTTGAGAGAGTATTGGGGAATATCTTGTATGATATGAAGGTGAAATATGGCTAAATATAGGTATTTTTACGCATGGGAAGACTTAGGTCCAAGACCCACAAGCCTTGGACCGAAACAAAATAACTGGGAAAAAATAATACTAGTCCCCGCCCCAATCGCGTCGCACCAGGGGCATGGATCAACACTGAAAATTGTGGTTTTTTTTAAATTTTTGAATTTTGATACGATTATTCTAAAATCGGGGTTAGACTCATTTCCCACTAAATTTGCCCCCTGATCAAGAATACAAAGTCGGATTATTGATATCACACACGGATTTTGAGATATATGGAAATTACGATTTCGAGCGCTTCCGAGGCACGATTTTGGGCAATTTTTTGGGGTAATTTAACCAGCGAAGTGTGGTCTACTTGCCAAGGCAAGTCATACATGATAACATGAAACTAGATGGATCCACTAGTAAAGCCCATTTAGGAAAATAATATAATCCTATGGTGGCACATAGTTTAGAGACTAAAGACTTTATATAAGGACCCCTTGAGTCTAGCCCCCATCTTAAGCCTTAGTCGGTGCTAAGTCTAATCCTACGGAATACTTGAAATAATCATAACCTTAATTATAACATGAATAACTTGTAAGAGACATGATAACATGACATGTGTAGCCTTTTACATGTTTGACATCTAATAGTGAGCTTACTTGAACTTGAACATGATGGTAAAATAGTAATCATGCTTGATCCTGCAACTTAACATGAATAGCTCACAAGAGGATAAAATCTTGAATAGGGCTCAACTTTTCACTTGTAACATCATAGATATTTTTCTTGGATTTAATACATGCTTCGAAGCCCATATTTATCATGAAATCACTTGACTTGTCACCATGCAATAGTTCATCAACAACTTAGAAATTCATATCATGTAATTTCATCAAACACATGGTGGGTTCATGACACTTGTTCAAAATCAAGAAACTCAAGAGTATATCAAGAAGGAGTAAAATCAATTCAAATCAACCCACTAATATTGTAGTAAAACCCTCATTTTGGGTATCTTGAAATTCATCTCGAAATTTACAATAATTCATAGTTTTCATAGTTCACATCATACATAACGTCAATAGATATAAATCAACTCATGAAATGAGATTAAGATTCATAATAAGAGATACTCATAAGTACAACTTAAAATCATGCAATTTTCATAAAATGAGAAGTTTAGGCTCCATGGATGAAAGGACCCATGGATGAAGACCCATATACCTTAAAATTAGAAATTTCTTAGAGTGAGCTTGAAATTCATCTCGAAATTTACAATAATTCATAGTTTTCATAGTTCACATCATACATAACGTCAATAGATATAAATCAACTCATGAAATGAGATTAAGATTCATAATAAGAGATACTCATAAGTACAACTTAAAATCATGCAATTTTCATAAAATGAGAAGTTTAGGCTCCATGGGTGAAAGGACCCATGGATGAAGACCCATATACCTTAAAATTAGAAATTTCTTAGAGTGAGCTTGAAGGAGACTTGAAGCTTGGTTTGGATCCTTGAAACCCAAAGTTGCTCTTGAGATCCTTAAATTTGAATGGAGGTTTTGATAATGTTTTGAAGAGGTTTAGAAAGGGCTTTTGTAAGTTCTAGAGTTGAAAAATGACCAAGTATGGAGGATTTCATGTTTAAATGGGACGAAATATGAAAAACATTTGAAAAATTTCACTAGTCCGCACCCACGATGCAGACCAGGCGCGCCTCACCAATCAACACTAGTGCACGCCCAGGCGCGTCGCGGCATGGACCTGCAGGCTCTCAGATTGATTAATTAGAAAAAAATATTTTTCGCTACGGGTCTTCTAAAATACGAGGTTTACTTGTTTCCCGCTCAATTTTTCTCCTTGATCAAGAATATGAAGTCAAATTTCTAAAATAACACACGAATTTTGAGATATATGAAAATTACGATTATAAGGCATTTAGAAGCACACGAGGGGTGTTTCATTTAGGCTAAGTGGACTTTTTAAGAACAATAACCTAAGATTCTTTCCTAATCCAATTAACCTACAATCCAACTTAGAGTAACAGGGCAAGTTCTGAATTAGCAATGACGGATGAATTTAGCAATTTAAGATTACACTCATATGACACTGATTACATTATCAAGAAAAGACTCTCAGATCATGCATTTTATCTCAATTTAACCTCACTTATCAGAACAAACACTATCAAACATAACTAAACATGCATGGTTTTTATCTAGACTAACCAATCAAAATTTGATGGGTATCATTTTTCACAAAAAATACAAAAACATGTATATGCCATAAATATTAGTACTATATACTACAAACACTACCTAAAACATCATAAACATGCCGGTTCAACAGAAATAAATATCCTTGGGGAAAAGGAACACAAGCAAGAAAACCCCAAAACCAAAATTGAGGTAGTTATGGACTCAAGCTATTTAGACTTCATTGAGGCCCATAACTACCCACACCTCACCGAAAAAGGGTTCATTGTCACACAATCAAATTAAAAGAAAGTATAAGGGTCAAAAATCATACTTGGATGCCTAAGAGCCGGTGTGTGGCTGAGTCTGACCATCCTCATCCTGTTTGGTGGCCTCTTCAGTGGTAGCCCTTTGTCCGGAGGGGCCAGTACCCTCACTCTCTAAAGCTCTCGAGCTTGTAATCTCTCTTCCTCCTACCTTGACTCCCTCAAGACAAGATCGAGATCCTCCTACTCAGTCAGCCCCACATGTGAGCGTACGACATCCTCATGATCATCTGTGTAGGGTCTCTTCCCGTGGGAAGACTGGATGTGCTCATTAGGAGCAAATAGATCTACCACCTGCACCAGGAGTATGGTCTCTTGTAGTGTCACTGATGCTGCCAGTGCTGTTGTCATCTTGGCCAGGAGTCACTGGATCTCCGTCTAGATGGCCGTAAAGTCTGCTGGCTGGACTGTGCTCAGGCTTTACGTATACTCATCTCGAAAGTGTCTTTGTGGGTATCCACGATGGAAAGACAGTCCTGAATAGTGGCTACCGTGTATGCCTGCATGCGGCCCTCCAAATCTAAAATCACTTGCAGACCCATGGTCTAATCTATTGAACTAGCTAAGCCAACAGGGACTTAGTATGTGATAATCTCTACGCCATGGCCAATATAGATATGACGGACACGTAAACTATGCCCGCAGGTGCAGCCTGTGGTGCAGGAACAGAAGTAGTGGACCCCCTCTCCTCATCTGGATCAGGCTACGAGGGTCTATCCTTACTAGCAGTAGCAATGGTGGTGGTGTGTGGAACCTCAGGGGTGGTACTGGGGCGAACATCTCTGGCATGGGAGTAGTCTAGTCTAGTGCTCGCTGGAGTTCCACCTGGTTCTCCTCAGCCTTGATCAGGCTGGCATCTAAAGTGCATTAGACCTCGATTAGTGAGTCCAGCTAGTGTAGACTCTCCACCCTCGACTCTAGATAGAGCCTGTATATCAAACATGAAAAGGGGTGGAGGTGAACCTCTTCAGGGCAGCCTTGTGAATTTTCTTAGCGATGAGGCAGTCCTAATCTATCTTATAAACAACTAAGATGCTTGCAACTAGCACTGCATGCTAGGGCATCAAGGTATTGTTTGCGAGTGTCGGCAGGATGCATGATTGACAACCGTCCACCAAAATTTGGCGAGGAAAGTGAGCGAAGCCTTCACAATAGGCTCCAAGTAAGTGGCAACCCATGCAGGTTCTGGACCCTACTCAGAAATCAAATCAGCCACCCATCTCATTAAGCTAGCTCTGCACTCTTGGTTTCTCATCACTAGCAAGTCCCTCGTCTGCCCTACTCTGTAGTCGACCTGAATTGTGGATCTTGGGGGAAGGGAACTTTGTCCCAAATAACATGCAGCGGATGGTGGTCTCTGAGATGTCCTCATGTCGGCCCCTCACTCTAGTCCTGGTCAGTCTGGGCTAAGCGAGGGGCTTCTTCCCCCTGGAAAGAGTACTGTGAATGGTGGTTGCCTAAGATGCATAGAACTCCCTCGCCATGGTCAGGGAGTATTGCTCGAGTGATTTAATCAGCCACTGAAGGTTGCATCTAATCATCATGTCCGGGAGATCGGGGACACTATCGAGTCTGTCTGGGATGACTCGGGTCTCCTCATAAATGGAGCAGGTCGGCTTGCCCCCTTCTGTAGTCTATGAGTACTCAACATAGATGACTCGCATACCCATGACACACCACTGACTAGTAAGTGTGTCTAGTGGAGATGGTGATACCCATGTTATAGTGAAAGACTTTGTCTTTGACCCATCGTCGGAGCTTGACTCTGAGCTGGACTCCTCTCTGGATGAAGTCATTTAAATAGAATCGCTCCCATCATGGCCTCTCTCATCAGACTGAGGAGTGCGGATGACAAAAGCCTGAGTATGCCCAGCTCAGGCAATAGCTCTTATCTGAGGTCTATCAGCCTCTGGGTCAGGATGGACACCGAGATCCTCTAGTGAACCACTCAGTGTAGGAGTCTGCTCATCCTCCGAAGGCTTATCTCTGAGCCTCCTCTGTAAGGCCCTAATCTCATCATGTTTTGCTTTTGGGGCTATAGTACCTGTAACATAATCATTTACATACCCTGGTTATCCCCCATAGATCAAAACATGAAATGGAAAAACAACCTAGACTTAGTTGCAGAAGGGTCTGTGAAAGCACCTTTATGGGCCATAGTAGAAATTATGATCCATAGAAGGCTCTCGTAAAATTGTGGTCACAGAATTTTGTTCATTGGAAATGTCTACGAGATCAGGTATGACTTGTAGAATGTTCTACGAATCGTAGAGTATTCTAGTGTCTTAATTTATTTTAAGTTGGAGTCCAGGATACCTTTATAAGATCCATAAAGTGTTCTACGACTCGTAGAAGGTCTTGTTGATGGGTACTCAGAAACTTCAGGTTTCTAGATTCTTGTACGAGGGAAAATTATGACTCATGGAATATTCAACGTGCCATAAAAGCCACTCGTAGACCTGAAAACTCAGTTACCTGAGTTTCTAAGTCCATCAAAATGGTCCCCGTACGACTTTTCAATCCTATTCTAACAGCATCGAAGCAATACACACGCACCCACATGGTTTTCAACACATCGACTCACACTTAACATGATGATTAGAACATATACCCCATAGAAAATGATTAGACATGTTTTCCCAACCCTTCCAACCCTGCATGAATGACTTAACATCAAAATTATGCACCTATGTCACCACGCACCGAGTATCACAATACAATCAATTCAATTTTGTGGTGAGTGATTCCAAAATATATCATTCAACATGATCAAAGGCAATTATAACAAATTCCGATTCTACACACATATTCAAATATGGGCAACCATAATTCAATTATCAACATTTCAATGTTCAAACATAGGCTTGTGTCTAACACAACCATTCCTGACATAATTTTCAATTTAATCATACAAGGATTGGCAAAATTAATGGTATTGAATTAACTAAAAACTTATCAAATTCTGTGATTAGATTGTAAAAGATGAAGGAGGTGATGAGACACTAAAAAACCTTAGGCTGTCGAAAAATAGAGGTAGCCTTCGTTGATGGTCGAAAATTTTGGGGTGGGATATGGCCAAACACAATTTGTAAATTAGGGCTCAAATGGGGTCAAACTGTTTTGACCCTAATATTTATACTTTAACTGGGTAAATTAAAAATTGATGGGCCTAAACCCCGATTATGGGCCTGGAGAGTTTTACGGCTCGTGAATTATGATTTCGTAGAATATACAAACTCTAGTTTTCAAGACTGGATTTTATGGAACGGTTTACGAGTCGTAAAATGAAGTACAACACGTAGATTTGGTCGTAGAGACCCCAACACTTAGTCAAAAACTTAGAAAATTTACCTGGGGTCCGCGAGCCCTGTTCACGACCAATATTTTTATCTACGGATCATAACGTTGGCTTGTGGACTAGAGTGCACAATTTGTTGCTCACTAGAAATGTCTACGGGATGGTGTACAGGTTGTAGAGTGATTAATGGCCTGTAGAAAAAGTCGTAGAGGCACTTCCTGATGCTCTTCTCAGCCAAGAGTGGTTGACTTAGCCATGTACCTGCACATTCTTCACAGAACACACTGTTATTTTATATGCAACCAGCCCAATATCCAAGATTAAAATCAATATACAAGAAAATAAACTACCTACAAGTTCGTAAACTAAAAGCAAAGCTACGACTACAATCTATTACATCGAAAATCTTGGGTTGCCTCCCAAGTAGCGCCTAATTTATTGTCACGGCATGACTTGGACAACTTGGTTACTCATACTTCACCAAATGCCCAAACTTCATTCTTCAAATCATTTGGCCTCTTCATAGACTGACAGATATTGAAGACAACTTCTTCATCGTTCAATCGAAACTTGAGTTGATCGGCTTTTATATCCATTATTGCTCGACCGATGGCTAAGAATGGTCTTCCCAAGATTATTGGGATGCCCAAGTTGACTTCGCAATCTAGGATCATAAGTCTTCGGGGAATATGAACTTTTCAACCTTAATAAGCACATAGTAGAGTATCCCCACAGGCTTCTCCACCTTGCTGTCAGTCATCAAAAACTGCATGCTTATCAGAGTAGGGGCCCCCAATCCTAGCTTCTTAATGACCGCTATGGGCATTAGATTAATGCTGGCACCTAGATCACACAATGCCCTTGTGAACTCTATGTCTCCAATGGTGTAGGGTATAGTAAAAGCACCAGGATCTTCTCACTTTTTGACCAAGGACCTCGTAGTAATCGCACTTCAAAGTTAAAGCTCTTAGGAGAGCTCTTAACTCATAGGGCGTTTCTTTGTAACCAGGTCCTTCATGAACTTCGCATATCCTGGCAATTTCTCCAATGCCTCAATAAGAGAAATGTTGATGGGGAGTTGTTTTAGCATAGAGAGAAAGTTCTTGAACTTGCCTTCCTCCTCCCTCTTTTTGATTCTTTGAGGGAAGGGAAGATGAGGCTTAGGAATAGGCTTCAACTTCTATTGCACATCAGCGGCTTCACTCATCCCATCCTTGCCACAATCATCTTCTATATCTGTATACTTGGCCGCGACCATCTCCTCTCATATATCATCCTCATCAACTAGCATTGGAGGATCAACCATGCTCTTACCACTACGAGTAGTAACCGCCATGAACTACCTTTCATTCATAGGGTTTTGAATTGTGTTTCTAGGCAATTTACCCCTCTGACGCTGATTCAGTTGAGTCAACACTTGACCGAACTGTTGCTCAAGCTATTTGATGGTAACAGAATGAGAGTCAATTCTCTGATTTAGTAGAGATTTCAGATTTCATCCCCCTTAGAGTCTCATCCTGTGTCTCAGATTTCTTCTGTAGATGATCAAACATCTCCTAAACTCTTAAGCTACTCACACTTGTGTCGCAGTTATGTAGTGGCACATATGGAGTATTTCTATAACTATCTCTGTGACCCCAATCTGCATCTCTATTTTAGCCCCGATTTCGATCATAGTATGCTCCGTGGTTGTCTCCGAAAGCTCTATTCCGATTGAAGTTCTGACCTTGGTTTCTTTTAACGCCAATAGTCCTGATTGGACTCTTGAGCGTTGGTTCGGTAACCCCCTATTTGATCAGCAATGAAACAAGTGTCCTTCTCATTGTAGGGATCATCTTACATGGGTGCACATGGAGGCTGATGAACAACTGCATTAATTCACTCCTGATTTTGCTTCATTATCACCTCCATGCCTGTACTGATTTGAGGAAGGTCTTGCATAATCTCTTTATTTATCTTAGCTTTCTCCAAACCAATACTGATAGTGCACGAACTTTTGTTAGATACCCTGTCTCTTTGCCCCCATGCACGATTGGTCTTAACCACTCTCTCCATCTTTTCTGCAGTTCTTGTGACTGGTTGATTTAAGAATATGCCCCCATAATAGTATCAAAACAAGCCTGACTATTCTTATCAAGGGAACGATAGAAGATATGCATCAAGGCATCATCAATAATCTTGTGGTCCAGGACACTCCTCGGGTACTTAGTGAACCGCTCCCATATAGTACTGATTGAGTCACTAGGAAATTTCTCAAAGTTGTTAATCTGATCTTTCAACTTGAGCTTCATTGATCTGGGGAAGTACCTCTCCAAGAAGACCTTCTACAAGTCAGTCCAATTGGTGATTGAACTCTGCGAGATATAGCCATAGTATTGTGTTGCCTGTAAGAGACAATGGAAAGACACGAAGTCCCACAGCATCCATAGATAGATTTTGTGTTCCCAACACACTTTTGCAGACAAATGCAATGTTATGTAGATGGCTATGAAGATACTCGATAGTAAGCCCGTAAACAACCCACGATTCTGCAGCATCTGAAGCAATCCACTCGAGACCACGAACTTTGTGTTAGCCGCTAGAGGTGAAAACACAATAGCTCCATCACCTCCATATCCATACGATTTAGCCTGTATTAGTTCCAGTGATAAGCATTGGCAATGAAATCCTGTGGCTGTGGAGCAATGTCCTCAAGAGGAGGTGGGTTTTGATGATCAGCGTTCTCATTCTCGTTCTTGTTCAGAGCTACATTGGTTGCATTATTAGTGTTATCTTAGGCCATTCTTCTTAGCGTTTTGGATCTCTGGGTCAAATGAAGTCAAGGATCTACCTCAATTTTGTGTGTTGGGCATACACTACACTTACACCACGCAAAAAACAAAAACAAAAAGCAAAATATGGGAAATAAGGATTAATATCCAAATCACTTTGAATTAATAAAGTCTACCCGTATTCCCAGCAACGGCGCCAAAATCTTGATGTCGCCCAAGTTACACCTCTTTTTTTAGGATAAAACTGTCATTGTCAAGAAATAGAACCTAACCAAGGTTAGGGTCGAATCCACAGGGAATATGTAGACTTAGAAGAATTCAAGCACTGCAATTTGAGTGATTAACCTACTTATCTACCCAAAAGGGAGGGTTGCAATAATCAGTAGAAAAGAAACCTAACTACCACAAAAGTTCAACCAATATAGAGAGAAACTAGGGTTTTATGATCCCCATGATTCCCTAACTTAGTATCACTGGATAACCTAATTCTTTTCTAGAGTATAACATGCAGGATGGTAAGTTAAGTACATCAAACCCTTTGGTCTAGGTGAGAGGTGAATTTCACTATGTGACTTGGTCCATCTCTGCAGTGTGTATTACTAACCCTTACCTATTAGTCCCAGTACAATCTCTTCCTTGGCCCAGTTCAGTTGATTAGACAAGAACACATCAATCGAATCTTGTTAATTAATATTTTTTCCTATTCATTACTACCTTGGTCCAGTTAGTAACATTAGGCAGGTTCTAATGTTGGAAACCACTAAAAAACATACAAAATGAAGAAAGTTAATTAATACATGCATGCACACTTTTCAAGAATTATGATTTATCCGGTTTTACCTTATTAGTTTTTCATGGTTCTTATAACCCTAGTTGTGGATTTAGCTACTCATAGTTTGTGTATATGTGAGACTTATGAATTGAAATAACATAAACTCTTACACAATTGAATTAAGAACAAGCAAATCCAAGCTTCAAAGAAAATCACAAGATTTTAAGATCAAATCAAAGTACTAGTGTTTTTCAATACTCTCCAATGTTTTCTTTACTCAATCTCACTATTTTTTCTCTCAAACTATTCAACTCTCCATAAACTTAACGAAAAATAACCTAAAAACCTATTTATAATATTTAAAATACAAGTCTTGAACAAAATAAGATAGTTGGGTCGACACGCCATACAATCAGCTTTACGGGTCGTATTGTGTTCCACGACCCATAATCGGGGTCTCATATATTGTTGCTAAAAAACTAGAATTGTAATCTACGACACCCTTTTATAGCCAATAAAGTGTTCTATGGCCCGTAAGGGATTTTGTCTGATGAATCTTCAGAAAATCCCTCTTCTTTGATCTTCAGGGTACGAAACTTAATCTACGACTCGTAAACTATTCCACGGCCCATCTGCATGTTCGTAGAACAACTTTAAAAAATCAACCCCTCTGAAATTGTCTATGAGACCCATTTCACGGCTTGTAGAATGATCTATGGCCCGTAAAGTGTCTCGTACTTCACCTCAGCAATTTATGCGAGGCCAACCCTGGAATCCTCAAATAAAACACAAAAAAAAATACATAAAACCAACTAACATCGTATCGACAACACACCAAAATTTCAAGTTTTAAGCATCAAAAGTTTTGTATTTTGATAGCACATCACTTTGGCAAGTAGACTATTTCTTATTCAATGTGGGGAAGACATTGGAATTTCAAGTAATAGCTCGTTTGGTCTTATATGTCAGTTGACGTCTCACCCCCTCTATATTGAAGTATTATGGCATTTCGTACATCATGAATTTCATGGAATATTGTTATATTACTCTTCTTGTTTATATACTTCTTTCTATATATGTTTCCTTGTCATCTAACATTAAATGCAGGTTTAATAAGTTCATATGCATTGCATGCCAGCATACTTATTACTTTCAAACTTACTAATGCATACTTTTTGCCTACATGATCTAACTATGTATAAATCGTAGACTATATCCATTCACCTTTTAACAGCTCGTTAGATTCATAAAAGTTGTTGTGGTGAGTCCTATCATCCAAGAATAAGCCATCATCCATCTACCTACTATGTTGCAATCACTTATGCTATATTTGCTTTTAGGGTGAGCGTGGGACATTTCTCGGCCCCCATCCTATTCTATGATTTAGAGGCATTATTGGACACATATAGACTCTTGTACAGATAAATGTTATGTTTTGCTATTTAGAGTTTATGATTATGGCTATTTATTGAATATGAATATTATGATATTAGTTATGATATGACATGGAAATATGGAAAGTCCCAAGTCCCGATCCATCCTCATAGCATGAGTCCTACTTTCTTGTCCTTTAGAACTATGCGTTTATTACTTTATTATGTGTTTCTGAATAGATGATGTGAATTTAGATACTTTGAGGATTTTTTTAGAACTCTTGGGTTGCCATTCGCCATATCACTCCTAGACCCTAGGTCCGGGTCGTGACACTGGAGGATTCTCATGGGGTGTTGCATGTAAAAGGACCAAAGAAGTATACATAAAATGAGCTTGTAATGGACTAAAGCAGTTGGGAGTTGAACCTCTAATCCATATCCAAAAATGCTACCCACCTGCCCTTAGCCTACATTGCAACTAAAACAAAGTCCTATGTGATCCTTAAAGCTAGATATCCTACGATAGTGAGGGAATACATTAAGGGCAAACCTATGAGGGTTATGAGGACTATGTGATGTCCTTACGGAGAGCGAGAGTTGTTGGTGGTACCATTATCATTGTTGGGATTAATTTAACTATGTGTTTATAAGTAGTTCTTTTTGTGAGGGCACATGATCATTAAAGGATTGATAACAATAATAATTCATAACAAAAGTTTCACATGAATCTGTGTGCATTGTAGAGTACATCTCAGAGATTGGATAATTTTTGGGTTAGTCTATGTATATTCAGTGCTCGATATGCTTCTTAGACAAGCCTTCAGTGTAAATATTTGTTTTCTGCATAGGACTACTTGTGAGTATGCATGCATGTATGTGTCATAGTTTGTTTGAGGATGAACAAAGCCTTAGGTGTGGGGTGATGATCTTAGGTGTATTTCTACACCTAATAGCCAAATTTACCCATATTTATAGCTTAGTGTGAGGACAAATTCATAGAGTCTAGGGGGTTTTCATTATGATTTTTTTATTTCTGGCTAACCATGGCCGAGAGGCACTTTTGGTTGTGTTTTACAGGACTTTAAACAAGAATAAAGATCCAAATTCGTAACTATAAACTAAGAGGGAACACAACTTAGAGAATTAAGCAAAGAAAGGCCAAAATGCACTATGGTGGGACACCTCTATTCACAGAGGTGCTCGATGATAGTTCAAAAAGTGCCGAAGCAAGAAAAAGTGTAGAATACGCAGCAATGAACCCAGTCTGCATCGTGGACTTTGTTGAAGAAAGTTCAAATTTTATCAAAAAGCTAGGATCAAAAATACACATGGATAAAACCAATCCACATTGCGAGTTCACAGGTGTCCTTGCTTATCCCTTTTTTCATTAAGATGGAGTTGGTGTTCAGTGTACCCACCTACTCACTCGCGGAAGAGAAGAATAGATCCATTGGTGGGGGTAACTAACCATGGTTCGACTATCGTCCTAAGGTTATGATCCGTTGGGTTGGGAAAGCTTAGATCTATTGTAAGATTTGATGAGGGATTTTGATGTATATTGCTTAAGGATGTTGCTAGGTAGTGAGTGATGGTTTTGCAATGGATTTACTTACATGATTTCATCTCTAAATTGCATGGTCTTATACTATCATTTCACACCCGCGAAGTGTTTGATAAAATATCCGGTTATGGTTTCTTGAGCAATTAAAGGTCCAAAGCATGTCTTATGTTGTGAATGATGTTATGATGATGAAAGAAGAGTATGTATATGATGTTATGATAATGATAAAAGGAAAGTATGTGTATGATATCTCTCTATATAGTGTTGGATTGACCATAGCCAATTGAGGGGTATGCCTCAATCACCATGGGAGGTAGGGTGTGACCATCCTCTAACCTATCAAGGGATTTGTACCTTGGTAACCTATCAAGGTGTTTGTACCTTGGTACTAAGGTGATGGGGTGGCATCATCACTAACCTATCAAAGGGTTTGTACCTTGGTAACCTATCAAGGGGTTTGTACTTTGGGACCAGGGTGATGGGACCACATTATCACTAACCTATCAAGGGGTTTGTACCTTGGTAACCTATCAAGGGTTTTGTACCTTGGCACCTAGGCGATGGGGTGGCATCACCACCAACCTACCAAGGGTTTGTACTTTGGAAATCTAGCTTGGTATTTTGTACACATATGTTATCCTACATAAGCATGAGTTATTTAAGCGTGTTTTACTTAAGCATTGATCATACATGCAATGTTGTTATACTATACCTATTGCCTATTGTTATGCATTTTGATTATGATGCCTATCTGTTGTAGCATTGCATTCTATATACTTAGTACATCAAAATGTACTAACACATACTCTTGCCTACATGATATCACCATATAGGGACTGAAGTCCCTCTTGAGCATCCTCCTCCACGTGGCTAGTGCGACTTTCTCAAGATAGTTGGTGAGCCTTACATTCCAAGGACCTAGTTTATGAACTTTTGCAATGTATAAGACATTATTGTCCTTGATGTATTGATCTTGTTGACTATGAGGGTCCCCCACTCTTATCTATGTAGTAGAGGTGTCGTTGGACAAAGCTATGTATTTATGCTATGAGTTGATTCTATTATCTCTTGATCCTATGATATGACAAGTTCTCCCTTAGCCCCTTTGCCCTTATTTTCATTCTTCAAATGTCTTTTAATTGCTTCCGCGACCAAGAATGTGTAATGATATGCTATGAGGCTTATTTGGGGTCCATTCGGGTTCCAAATTCATCGGTCACGTCTAGGCCCTAGGCTTGGGTCGTGACGAAAATATTCAAACTATTGGGTGGACTTATAAGAGGTGCTTATGACCAGTAGATGAAATTACGGATAGTAGAAGGGTGTTCATAGAATGAGGTTCAAAGTCCCAATTTTTCAAACTCTAGTATGTAACAAGAACACACCCTGACCTATGAGCCATAAACTGATCTACGAACCAGAGATCAGGCTTGTAGTTTATTCTAGATAGTTTTAATGAAGGGTAGTTGTCATGATCTGAAACTAGGTCCTAGACGTGACACGACGAATGGGGAGCCCAAAGGAACCCCAAACAAGCCTCTTTACATATCATTACACATCCTTAGTCGCGAAAGCATTAAAACAACAAAAGAGTACACAAAAACAAGGATAAGGGGCTAAGGGGACTCTTCCATACTAAAACATCAAGAGACAAGAGAGTCAAGGCTCATAACATAAATACACAACTTGTCCAACAACACCTCTAAACTTAGATAGGAGCGGGGGCCAAGACAAGTAACTGGGATCATCCTTATAGTCTATACATACATTAAAGAAAAAGAGTCTCAATACATAGCTTAAGATTATAGACATTGTCCTCAGAATGGAGGACTCACCAACTAGCTTTAATAGATATCCCTAGCCACGCAGAGGAGGATGATTACTAAATGGAGCTCCGAAACCTACATGGTAACATCTTGTAGGCATAGAGTATGCATTAGTATGTTTAAATATACTAAGTATATAGGATGCAATGCAATAAGAGATAAGCAACATAATCGAAATACATAAACATAGGCAATGGATAGCATAACAACAATATGACATGTATGAATGATACTTAAAGTAAAATCATGTTAATTACGTATGTAGGAAGAGACCATCATTTAGCCAATAGGTTTACCACCTCCGATCCTAGGTGATTGAGGTATCGACCCTTCAATTTGGTTATTAAATATACCATCTACATCTAAGGTGATTGAGCCATCAACTCCTCTATTTGTTTATTAAATATACCACACATATCTAAGGTGATTGAGACATTAACCCCTCAATTTGGTTAATGAGGTATCAACCCCTCAATTCGGTTAATGAGGTATCAACCCCCTCAATTTGGTTAATGAGATATCAACCCCCTCAATTTGGTTAATGAGGTATCAACCCCTCAACTTGGTTAATGAGGTATCAACCCCTCAATTTGGTTAATGAACATCATCCCCTCCATTATAGTGGTCAAGGTGTAGCACCCCCTCACCAAGGTATGACCATCTTAGAATAATATAGATACCTCTCATGAACATAACTCATATAAACATTTCTTTCATCATCATAAAGTCATTCAACTAATAAGATATGCAGTGGGCCTTCAACAACTCAAGAAATCATAATCGGACATTTTATCAAACACTTGGCGGGTGTGTAGTGCTAGTGTAAAATCATGCAATTCAAGAGTAAAATCATGCAATAAAATTCAATGTAAAACAACCCAACAATACTCGGTAACACCCTCAAGCAATATATATCAAAACCCTTCATCAAATCCCACAATGGGTTATAGATTCATAGTTCAAAACATGCTAAAATAGTAACAATTTCATGAAATCCCACACAGTTCATAGTCAAATTCATAATATGTAAGACCCATAAGTAAATCAACATAAAATCATGCAATTTAGGTCAAAAGCAAGCTTGGGCACCATGGGTGAAAGGACCCAATTGTTGAAACCCACATACCTTGACTTTGGAGAGTTCTTTGAAAAGGATTTGCGTGGAGACTTGAAGCTTGGATGAATTCCTTAAGATCTGGAAGAGATATGGACACTTGAATTTTGAGAGAAATATTAGTCTAAGGGTTTGAGAGAGTATTGGGGAATGTCTTGAAGGTGGAATAAGGCTAAGTATAGATATTTTCACGTATGGGAAGACTTAGATCAAGATCCAAAAGCCTTGGACCGAGTAACAAAAACTGGACAAAAATAGCCTCTTCGCGCCCTTGCGCGTCATGCCTGGGACGCGCCTGCTCACTAATTTTTCGTCACTTTGAAATTTTAGATTTTGCTACAGTTGCTCTAAAATCAGGGTTAGACCCATTTCCCACTCAATTTCTCCCCCTGAATAAGAATATGAAGTTGGATTTTTGATATCACGCATGGATTTTGAGATATATGAAAATTACAATTTCAGGCACTTTCGAGATACATTTTTGGTTACTTTTGGGGGTTGTTTAAGTAGTTTTGGTATTTTGCCTGCACTCTAAACCCTAAACTAGTCATTTAAGGCATTATTCTACACATATCAATCCCAATCCCTACCATTACACTCCTATTCTCTTCCAACTCTAATTTCTCTCAAAATCTCCCATGGCTCTCAACTCTCAAGTTCCATTAAGGGCAAGAAATTAGGCTTCAAGGTCTTCTCCTCCAATCTCAGGTTTTCCCATAAGTTTCCAACCAAGGTATGTGATTTCACTCATGGGTTCCTTTCACCCATGAAGTCCAAATATTTTCATTCATTTACTTGATTTCAGGTTTTGAGAATTTCATGAATTTTATGATATTTCTCCAAGTGCTTATATTATGATGCATTCACTAGCTAATAGTGTATTTTTCTATGAAATTTATGTTATATTATAAAAGGTTGGTGATTTGCAAGATGTTTCATGACTTGCTACCTAGGTTTTTGAAGGTCCATGGTGGGTGATCTTATGAATAATTTAAATTCATAATTTTTCATAACAATCATGTATAATCCTCTTGAATTGCATGATTTGAAGCCTACATGCATTGAACCTACCTAGCTTTATACTATGTCTAAATGTATGCTTTAAATGATAGGGGTTCCAACTATATGTTTATGAAAGTTATGAAAGTGTTTATGGAAGCCTTTTTTTATGTATATAAGAACTAGTTAATATGGTAGCGCTTTGCACGGCTATGCTCAAATGAATCAAAATATTAATCTCCTTACTACTTTTTATATGACATCATTTAATTTGTCATGATGTCTAAGAAAAGAAGAAAGACTTTTGAAACTTGTGATCTAAGCAATCGGTAGATTTTGTATGATTACAAATTATATCATTAAGGGTAAAATAAGAGTGTTGAAGTTAAATTATTTCTTATTATAATAAGGTAGACATTTTTTTTGAAATGTACTAAAAAGAAAGCGAGCACCTAGCTTTCCTTTTTTTTTTTTTATTAAAAAGGAAAGAATGTCACGTGAAATGAGATGCAAAGAGTAATAAATAAGTCTATTTACTTCTGCTGACATTTAGTCAAAAACATTGTAATGGTTAGTTTTATCTTCTTCTTTTTTTTTATCTATATAGTTGTATGTATATTTATTTAGACAAACATGTGTTGAATAAATAATTCTTCTTTTTTTGCACTTTTAATGGAGTTTTTGATTTGTATCCGTAATTAGAGAGTTCAGTAATGATTATTCAAAGTTTTCTCCATATGACACAACTTCATGCAACACAAGAACTTTTGAAAATGTTATTTACCATACAAAGACATTTCCTATACTTCTGCTCATAATTTTCATTAAACTATTTAATAGTTATCTTGTTTCTTCAAATAACTCCTCCTAACATTTTACTATTTAGATACTATTCAATAGAATTATTTATGACAATTTTGATTGATACCATTATAGTCATGATTGTAATTGTTTTTCCTTCATTTGAAAAGAAAAATGCATATATTTAACAAAAATTTAAGTGGAAAAAGACAAATGTGAAGTAGAAATACACAAAGTTTAATGTATATATCAAGCACAAAATTGTCATGCTCATGTGACGCATCAATAAGTAAGCATGTATTCATTATGCATTTCAAAATAAAAATGCAACCTTGCGGTGCTTTTTGTTAATATTTATTTCAAGAACAATATCATATGTGTAATGGTCAAATACAATTTAAAGCCGTGATCCTTGAAGAATATATAAGTACATATAATATATGATTTCTATGTAATACAACTACGACAATGCTTTGAAACTGAACTAGTGCTCTGACAAATGATTTAAGGAATTTTGAAAAAGGTAAAAGAGAAGTTCACAGATAGTGAAAAATATTACTTTATTACTTGAAAAGACAATCGATAGAATTGTGTGTATCATACAATTAATTTGGTTGCCCACTTTACTACTGTCACATGCTATTCCATAATTGACAATTATAATTCTCATATTTCACCTTCTTATTATTTTTACTCTGATTGTATATTTATCTTATAACAACTATAACACTGATAGTATAAAATTTAAGATAGAAATAGAAGAGAATAAAAAAGTAGTATATCAAGCTAACAGAAAATTTTAAAATTTTATTTTCAAATGACTATGAAAAGTACTAAATTGAAAGTTCTTTCTTCAAACACTCAAAATTCTTTCCACTGTTCAATATATCTCTATCTTTCGACGCTAAAAAATATTATTTTCATATGTTTTTCTTTGCATTTTTTGATACAAAAATAGTCTCGAGTAAATTATGTCAGTTTCCAAAGATCGATATCAAAAAATTAAGATCGAAAGATTCAGTTTTCATTTGAGTCAAACTTCAAATGCATTGATTAGGGTGGAATAAATAAGGGAAGGAACCGGGAAGAAAAAGTCATTGCCGAAGTTTTGTGTCAATTTTTATCGTGACCTTTTCTCTTTTCTTTCCACATTGTAATTGACTGTATTTTGGATGATTTATAATTGCAGACTATACGAATATTTGCAAAGATAATAACAACTTTTGGGAATAACATTTCTTTTTATTAATTAATGATAATGAAAAGACATGATTTTTCAGCTATTCTTAAATTAAAACAAATAGAGGAGAAAATTTAATAATAAAAAAAATTGCTAGATTGTGGTGGCGCCATGTAGGCAAGTTGCACATCCTCTTATA
>JAABOM020117042.1:0-63756 GCA_011800125.2 Solanum clarkiae | reverse complement strand
TAAGGTCTGCGTACAATCGACCCTCCCCAGACCCCACTTGTGGGATTATACTGGGTATGTTGTTGTTGTTGTTGTTGATATATGATGATGAAAGACCAGTATGTATATGATGTTATGATAATGACAGAAGGAAGGTATGCATATGATATCTCTATATAATGTTGGATTGTCCATAACCAATTGAGGGGTATACGTCAATCACCGTGAAAGGTAGGGTGTGACCATCCTCTAACCTATCAAGGGGTTTGTACCTTAGCACCAGGGTGATGGGGCGGCATCATAACTATTTTTTCAAGGGGTTTGTACCTTTTTCACCCATCAAGGGGTTTGTACCTTGACATCAGGGTGATAGGACGGTATTATCACCAACCTAGATAGGGGTTTGTACTCATCAACTTAGTGAGGAGTTAGTACCTCACCACCTAAGTGATGGGTCGACATCATCACCAATCTACCAAGGGGTTTGTACTTGTGAAATCTAGCTTGGTCTCTTTCACACATATGATATCCTATATGAGCATGAGTTACTTAAGCCCGTTTTACATATGCATTGATCATACATGAGATATTGCTATATATTATGCCTATTGCCTATTGTTATTGCCATGCCCAAAGTCCCATAAGGGCGGACTGGCACCCGTTGCCGATAAGGCTCGGGAGAACCAACCTGTATCTATGCGTTTTCTATATATATTATGAGGGATTTCTACATTTGACATGCCTTTAAGAAAATAAATAGTGATAACAAGACAAAAAGAAATGCATATGGCTAGGCCATTGGGGCCACTGTGTTTGAAGTACAAGACATGACCACAATTTAATTTACATAGTCTACAAAGCCTCTAGATAAGGAAAAGTATCTAATAAGGGTCGGGACAGGCCCCACCTTGACTAACCGTACAATACAAACATATCAGCTCTAGGCACAAACAAAGCCTTGAAGCAATCTGGAGCTTGTTATCAGCAACTAGATGTTCTGTACTCCCACTGGGGAGATCTACTAGCACTTGTATCTGCAGCATGAAATGCAGGCTCCCGTATGGGACGTCAGTATGAGATAATGTCTGAATATGTAAGGCAGGATATATTGTATATGAAGTAATAACTCAAATGAAACTATGCACTGGTGTAGGATGAGAGACCACCTTTGTTTATACTTTGGGATCATATACTTTATGTTCTTTGTATTACTTTACCTTTACTATATAATTTGTGCACAACATGTAATACAAATGACCAGCTGATCAGTGGTAAAACTGTATCAGGATCATCCTTGGCTAGGTTCTTCCTTAACCCCTAGGGCTATCACCCATGATAGGATCGTCCCTGGCTAGGTGATTCTCCACTCCTCGGGCTACCACCCATCAATAAGCAATATGCTTTACTTTATCTTTCAATTAACTTTGAGATGATTCTTTTGGTGGTCATAATATTAGAGCTGTCAGGCTGCATATGTAGTATGTGACATGTACATAATCATATAAGACAATATGAAAATGAAGAGAGTACGTTATACAAATAATGAAATGCATATGAGATGAAACATAGGTGAACTTCATTCCTTTCTTTCTAAGGTCATGTCCTTAGTTAGATGAAATTTTGCCAAATATTATCTAATCACCTCCCCTAATATTTTTTTGATCTACCTCTATCCCTCCACATAAACCCTAAACCCAACCTCTGGCATCTCCTTACTGGCGCGTCGGTGCTCCTTCTCTACATATGCCTATACTACTGCAGTCTCATTTACCTCATCTTGTCAACCATACCTGCCACCCCTAACTTCTCCCAAATAGTCTCATTCCCAATATTATCAACCCTGGTATATCCACAGATCCATCCCAATATCCTTATTTTCGTGACCTGCACCTTCTTGATATGTGAGTTTTTGACTGGTCAGCACTCCACTCCATAAAGAAATAACAATGTAACCACCATTTTGTAGAACATACCTTTAAGTTTAGCCGGTATCTTCTTATCACACATTACTCCAAATGCAAGACTCCATTTCATCCATATTGCCCCAACATGATGTGTGACATCATCATTAATAACTCCATTACCCTAGATGATGGATCTAAGATACTTAAAGTATCCTCTCCTGGGAATAGGGTTGGCGGCAAGTTTTAGTTTAATGTGAGCTTCCTCCCTTTGAATTTGCACTCTAAGTATTCTATTTTTGTCCTGCTCAATTTGACCCCTTTCAAAACGCTCTGAAAATGCCCGAAAATGTGCCTTGAAAATATCCATATTTGTTATTTACATATATCTCAATACACGTATGTGATATCGAAAATTCAACTTCATATTTGTGATCAAGAAAAAACTTAAGTGGGGAATAGTTACAACCCTGATTTTAGGGCAACCATCTCAAAATTTGATTTCACAAAATTTGCAATTTCCAGAGATGATCCACAACCTTGGTGCAACGCGGCCAGGGTACGGACTAGTGTTAAAATTTCTTCAGTTTTCTTGTTCGATCCAAGGCCTTTGGGTGTTGGGCCTAAGCCTTACTATACATTAAAACACCTATGCTTAGCCATTTTTCAACCTCATATCTTTCAAGACATTCCCCCAAACTCTCTTTAACACTTAATCAAATATTTCACTTAAATTCAAGTGTCCCAAAATCCTTCCGGATCTTAAGGAATTCACTCAAGCTTCAAGTTCTCATCCAATCTTCATCAAGGGAAACTCCAAAGTTGAGGTATATGGGTTGCAGCAATCGAGTCCTTTCACCCATGGTGCTCAACCTTCTTATTATACAAATTACATGTTTTCAAGTTGGCTTATTTATGGGTATTCTTACTATGAATTTGATTATAAACTATGTTAGGTTTTCATGAAATGTGGACTGTTTAAGCATGTTTTGAGATGTGAATCTATGATCTACTATGAGATCTAATGAAGGGTTTCAATGTATATTGCATGATAGGTTTACCAAGTGTTGGTGGGTTGATTTACATTAAGTTCTCTCACATGATTTCACTCTTGAATTGAATGATTTTGAACTAGCATTACACACCTGCGAAGTTTTAAAAGAAATGTCCAATTTAGGGTTCTTGAAATATTAGTGATCTATTGCATGACCAATTATTTGAGTGACTTTATGATGATGAAAGGAAGTTATATATGTGTTGATTTCATAAACAGTATCTATATTATTGCAAGTGACCACACCTTATTGAGGGGTTGTTATCCCTCAATCACAATGGATGATAGGGTATGATAACTATCAACCAATTAAGGGGTTGATACCTCAATCACCATTGATGGTAGGGTGTGAAAACCATCAATCTATTGAGGAGTTGATAGCTCAATCACCATGGTTGGTAGGGTGTGACAACCATCAACTAATTGAGGGGTTGATACCTCAATTGCCTCTCCAAGGATGGTCTCTTAATACACAGGTAATATGTTATAAATAAGCATGTTTACTTCAAGTATCATTCGTGCATTCCATATTGTTATATGTTCATCCATTGCCAATGTAGATGCGTTTTTACTATGTTGCTTATCTCTTGTTGCATAGCATCCGACATACTTAGTACATTATAATATGATAATGTATACTCTATGCCTACATGATGTTACCATGTATGAATCGAAGCTCGACTTGATCCTCCTCCTCTTCCACATTGCTAGTACTATCTCATGAAGCAAGCTTGGTGAATCCTCAACTCCGAGGACAATATTTATTGATCCTATGTTATATAAAGATTCTTTTCCTTATTTAAATACTTATCACTATGAGGGTGAGCCGTAAAGTTTTCTTGGCCTCCGCCCAATCTATGTTAGAGGTGTTGCTAGACAAGTTATGTATTTATGCTTTGAACATTGAATCTATAAATGATTTACAGTATGAAAGAATTTCCTTAGTCCGTTTATCTTATTTATGTTTTCTTATTGTTGTTTAATTGCTTCCGCGACCAAGGATGAGTAAATGATATTCTAAGAGGCTTTTTTGTGGTACTTTTGGGTTCCTATTTGTTGTGTCACGTCTAGGCCCTATGCTTGGGTAGTGAAAAACTTGGTATCAGAGCACTTTGTTGTTAATAGTCCTCAGCACCCAATGCACTGCATCAATTGGAGTCTTATTCATTGTTGTGAAGTGTACCACAACTATAAGTAAGAGGCTATGAGGCATTTTAGGAAATGTTTCTCTTCTTCTTGATCCATGTCGTGCTATAGGAGTTAAAGTAAGGCTTTTATCTAACGAATGTTCTTTGCTATGCTAGATCATGCCTATCTCAAGAGGAAGAAGAGCTCGTACACCCGAAGAATAACCGGCTCGTGAAGAGTTCTGGGTTGCTATTGTCATGATAGCTCAAGTTATGACTAATCAAACCAACCAAGGGGCCTAAGCCCCTCATGCTCCTACTTTAGCATCTGGGGCAAGGGATTTCATGAGGATGAATCCACTAGAGTTTCATGGGTCTAAAGTAGATGAGGACCCTCAAGAATTCATTGATGAGGTGTGCAAAATGTTTTCTATCATGAGTGCTAGATCAGAGGAGAAAGCGGAGTTGGTGGCTTACCAACTCAAAGGGGTGGACGAAATATGGTTTACACAATGGAAGGAGGAGAAGGGGAACAACAATGTGATACTTAGGGAGGAGTTTAAGCCGGTTCTCCTCAACCAGTTCTTCACTCTTTAGCTAAGGGAGGACAAAATGATGGAGATCATGAATTTGAAAAAAGGGTCTATAAATATGAGGAAGTATGCCCTCAAGTTCAACCAAATCTCTGAATATGCTTCACAAATGGTAGCCGAGCCAAGGTCTAGGATGAACAAGTTTATGATGGGTATGTCTGACTTAGTAAATGAAGAATGTCGTGCCGCCATGTTGATTAGTGATATGGACTTTTCCCGCCTCATGACTTATGTCGAACAACTGGAGGGGAAAAGCTGAGAAAGAAAAAGGGTAATGAGGCCAAGAGGGTCCATTTTGAAGGAAGGTTCCAATGTCCCAAGGGTGGTCGATTTCATCAAGGCCAAAGGTCTTCAAATGTTCCCAACAGAAGGTATGCTAATGACAACCCAAGGCCTCATGGAGAGGGTGGTGTGGTGTCTAATGCTATGTTCCCAAGATATGGTAGAGGCCACAATAGTCCATGTTTGAGGGACACTAATGCATGCTATAGTTGTGGAGAAGAGGATCACAAAAAAATACCCTGTGCTCGTAATTAAAGTAAGGGTAGAGATGGTCATTCACAAGACCGGGGTGCAACTGTAGTTCCTTGGGGAAGTGGAGATCAACAAATTGGTTCCCCAAGGCATAATAGGTTGTATGCTCTTCAAGGGAGACAAGGGGTAGAAGAGGTGCCCGATGTCATCACTAGTATGTTAAAAGTCTTTGATTTTGATGTGTATGCATTGATAGACCCGAGTGCCACTCTTTCTTTTGTTACTCTTTTTGTTGCCAAAATGTTTCATGTTGAACCCAAATTATTGTGTGAGATGTACGAAGTGTCTTCTCTTGTTGGTGCATGCATTATTTCTAGAAGGGTCTATCAAAATTATCCCCTTTTTATTTTCGCATAAAATATTTCCTTGTGATTTTGTTGAGTTGGATATGGTGCATTTTGATGTCTTTCTTAGGATGGATCAGTTGCATGCATATTATGCCTCTATTGATTGTACAACCCGTAAGTTCAAATTTTAATTCCCTAATAAATCCATCCTTAAGTGGGAGAGTCATGATGTGGTGGTCAAGGGTAGGTTTATTTCTTTCATTAAAGCCCAAAAGTGGATTTCTAATGGGTGTCTATCATCTTGTGAGGGTTAGGGATGTTGATTCCAAAGTCCCTCCTATAAAGTCAGTCGCGGTAGTTAATGAGTTTCTTGATGTCTTTTCTAATGAGCTTCCTAGTGTTCCTCCCGAAAGGGAAAAAGATTTTGGCATAGATCTCCTTCTGGATATTCAACCTATTTCTATTTCCCTTATCGTATAGCCCTAGTGGAGTTAAAGGAGTTGAAAGAGAAATTGAGGGATTTCTTAGAGAAGGGCTTTATTAGGCCTAGCTAATCACCTTGGGGTGCACCGATGTTGTTTGTGAAAAGAAAGATGGTTCTCTTTGAATGTGCATTGATTACTGGCAACTTAACAGAGTCACCATTAAGATTAAGTACCCTCTACCAAGGATTGTTGACTAAGATTGATCTTCGGTCCGAGTATCACCAAGTAAAGGTGAGAGAGTGTGACATTCCCAAGACGACCTTCTGGACTAGGTATCAGCACTATGAATACATGGTTATGTCTTTTGGATTGACCAATTCACCAGCTATCTTCATGGATCTTATGAATGGGGTCTTCAAAACCTACCTTGATTTGTTTGTGGTGGTATTTATTGATATATCTTGATTTATTCTTATAGTGAGGAGGAGCATGTGGATCACTTGAGGGTGCTGCTACAAATCTTGAGGGAGGAGAAGTTGTTTGCCAAATGTGAAAAATGTGAGTTTTGGTTGAAAGAGGTTGTCTTCCTAGGTCATGTTGTATCGGGGAATGATATTAAGGTGGATCCTAAAAGGATGAAAGTGATTAGAAATTGGCCTAGACCATTGACTCCATCGGATATTAGAAGCTTCTTGGGTTTAGTGGGTTATTACCAAAGGTTTGTGAATTGGTTCTCTTCTATTGCTGCCCCTATGACTAAGTTGACTCCAAAAAATGCTAAATTTATGAGGACCAAGGAGTGTGAAAAGAGTTTTCGAACTTTGAAAGAGAAGCTTTTCACCGCTCCTATCTTGTCGCTACTGGAAGGGTTTGAAGTGTATTTTATGTATTGTGATGCCTCATGAATTGGTTTTGGTTGTATTTTGATGCAAAGTGGTAAAATGATAGTTTATGCCTCTAGACAACTTAAGGTGCATGAAAAGAATTATCCTACCCATGATCTTGAGTTTGCCGTTGTGGTATTTGGTTTGAAAATTTGGCATCAATACTTGTATAGGGTGTATGTTGATGTGTTCATTGATCATAAAAGTCTCCAATATGTGTTCAACCAAAAAGATCTCAACTTGAGATAACAAAGGTGGTTAGAGCTTCTTAAGGATTATGGTATGAATGTGCATTATCACCCTGTTAAGGCTAATATTGTGGCCGATGCTTTGAGTAAGGGGTCTATGACTACCTTTGCATACGTTGGTGAGGAGGGAAAAGAGGTGGATGGATAGGTTCTTCGATTGGCTAGATTAGGAGTTTGGTTGGAGGAGGTTGGTAATGGTGGAGTAGTGGTGGTGGATTGTTCCGAATCTTCATTGATTGAGGAGGTTAAGACAAAATAAGAGCTTGACCCCGCCTTGCTAGAGTTGAAGGCTTTGGTGAGAGATGGTAAAGTGAAGGTTTTCTCCCAAAGGGGAGATGGTGCCCTTAGGTACGAAGGTAGATTGCATGTGCCTTTTGTTGGTGACTTGAGAAAGAAGATTTTAGATGAGGCTCATAATTCTTCCTACTCTATTCACCTCAGTTCCATAAAAATGTATAGAGATTTTAGGGAAGTGTTTTGGTGGGGTGGTATGAAGAGAGATATTGCTTAGTTTGTATCTGGTTGATATAATTCCTAACAAGTCAAAGTTGAACATCAAAGGCTGGGTGGCCTAGCCCAAGATACAGAGATTCCTACTTAAAAGTGAGAGGAAATTAACATGGACATTGTGGTTGGATTGCCTAAAATTTCAAAGCATTTTGACTCCATTTGGGTTATGGTTGATAGGATGTCAAAGTCGGCTTATTTCCTACTGGTGAAGACTACTTATGGTGCCGAAGATTATACTAAGTTGTACATTCATGAATTGGTTAGATTGCATGGGGTGCCCTCGTCTATCATATTGGATCATGGTGCTCAATTCACTTCTGACTTTTGGAGGTCCTTCCAAAGAGGTTGGTACCCAGGTAAAGCTTAGTACGGTCTTTCGCCCTTAAACAGATGGTCAAGCCGAAAGAAATATCCAAACTCTTGAGGGTATGCTTAGAACTTATGTATTGGAGTTTAAGGGTCGGGGGATGATCATCGTCCACTCATTGAGTTTCCTTACAACAATAGCTATCATTCTAGCATTGGTCTGGCTCCTTTTGAGGCTCTCTATGGTAAACATTGTAGGTCCCTAGTTGGATGGTTTGAGGTAAGGGAGATAGTTTTGTTGGGTCTGGATCTGGTTATGAAGGTTTTGGAGAAGGTAAGGTTGATAAGAGAAAGATTGAAAACAGTCCAAAGTCGTCAAAAGTCCTATGCCGATGTAATGAGAAGGATCTTGAATTTTAGGTTGGTGATTGGGTTTATTTAAAGATTTCACCCGTGAAGAGTATGGTTCGTTTAGGTAAGAAAGGTAAATTGATTTCAAGATTTTTTGGTTGTTATGAAATATTGAGGAGGACTGGGAAGGTGCCTATAAGTTGGAGTTGCCCAATGATATGAATATGGTTCATCCAGTCTTTCATGTGAATATGTTGAGGAAGTGTGAAGGTGACCTAAGTGCCATTGTGACTGTTGATGTTGTGAGTGTTATTGAAGACGATTTGACTTATGAAGAGGTTCCGATAGAAATTTTTGATGGACATGTGAAGAGGTTGAGGAACAAGGATATTGCTTCCGTCAAGGTCCTTTGGAGAAACCAACAAGTTGAGAGTGCTATGTAGGAAGCCGGGGTGGACATACAAAAGTGATATCCCTATCTCTTCCATTCTACTCAACCCTAAGGTACTAATTCAATTTCCCTATGTGTTTTCAAGTCTGATGTTTCAACCACATTATGCATTGCATGCATTCACGTTTATTTTGACTAGTTCATGGTAATTTTGACACTTATGTTGAGATTATGAAAAAATGTTTAAGTGCATTGTTGCATTCATCTATGGGGCTGAACTCATCTTGATTATTTTTCTCATATACATTTCTTTGACATTCGGGAACTTGCTCCCAAGGGGGAGAAAATGAAATGACCTAAAAAATAACTGAAAATGTGCCTCGAAAATGCCTATATTTGTAATTTTTATATATCTCAAAATTTGTGTGTTATATCGAAAATTCAACTTCATATTGATGATCAAGAGGCATAATTGAGTGGGAGATGGGTATAACCTTGATATTAAGACAATTGTATCAAAATTTGATTTTCTAAAATTTGTGATTTCCAGAGATGATCCATGCCCTTGGTGCGATGGGGCCAAGGCGTGGACCAGTATTAAAATTGCTTCAGTTTTCCTGTTCGGTCCAAGGCCTTTGGATCTTGGCCTAAGCCTTTCTATGCTTAAAAATATCTATACTTAGCCATTATTCAACCTCATTTCCTTCAAGACATTCCCCAAAACCCTCTCTAATACTTAAAAAAATATTTCACTCAAATTCAAGTGTCACGAACTCCTTCATGATCTTAAGGAATTCATTCAAGCTTCAAGTTCTCATTTCAATCTTCATCAAGGGAATCTCCAAGTTAAGATATGTGGGTTTTAACCATTGGGTCCTTTCACCAAAGCTGCCCAACCTTCCTTTTTATACAAATTACATATTTTTAAGTTGTTCGACGCTCATCATGGGTCATCCGAAAACAGTCGTGCTATATTTTTAAACATAGGGGTCAGGCTGCGTACATCCAACCACCCCTTACACCACAATGGGCGGGAGCCTTTGAGGCATTGGGGTAATGTTGTTGTTGTTATTGTTGTTGCATGTTTTCAAGTTGATTTACTTACAGGTATTCTTACTATGAGTTTGATTATAACCCATGTTGGGGTTTTCATGAAATGTAGACTGTTTAAGCATGTTTTTAGCTATAAATCTATGATCTACTATTTGATTTGATTAAGGGTTTCAATGTATATTGCATGATGGTGTTACCAAGTGTTGGTGTGTTTATTTACATTAAGTTCTCTCACATGATTTCACTCTTGAATTGCTTAATTTTGAACTAGAATTACACAATGGCCAAGTGTTTGATAAAATATCCGATTTAGGGTTCTTGAGTTATTGATGATCTATTGCATTACCTATGATTTGAATGACTTTATGATGATGAAAGGAAGATATATATGTGTTGACTTCATGAAATCTATCTATAGTGTTGCAAATGACCACACCTTGTTGAGGGGGTGCTATGCCTCAATCACCATGAATGGTAGGGTGTAACAACCATCAACTAATTGAGGGGTTGATACATCAATTACCATGGATGGTAGGGTTTGACGACCATCAACCAATTAAGGGGTTAATACCTCAATCACCTCTCCAAGGGGACGGTAAGCCTTGGATTCTACAATGATGGTCTCTAACTACATATGTAATATGTTCTATATAAGAATGTTTACTTGAAGTATCATTCAAGCATACCATACTTTTATATGCTCATCCATTTCCTATGTATATGCATTTGGATATGTTTCTTATCTCTTGTGACATTGCATCCTACATAATTACTACGTTCAAATGTGCTAATGCATACTCTATACCTACATGATGTTACCATTTAAGAACCGGAGCTCCACTTGATCCTCCTCCTCCATGTGGCTAGTACTATCTCTTGAAGCAAGCTTGGTGAATCCTCAACTCCAAGGACAAAAGCTATTGATCATATGTTATGTAAAGAATCTTTTCTTTGTTGTAAGCTTACGACTACGAGGGTGAGCCTGAAAAGCTGTCTTGGCCCCGGCCCAATCTATGTTAGAGCTGTTGTTGGACAAGTTATGTATTTGTACTTTGGGCATTGACTCCTTTGATGATTTATGCTATGAAAGACTTCCCTTAGTCCCTTCATCCTTATTTATATTCTCTTATTGTTGTTTAATTACTTCTGTGACCAAGGATGTGTAAATGATATGCTAAGAGGCTTGTTTGGGGTCCCTTTGGGTTCCCTTTCGCCATATCATGTCTGGTACCTACGCTTGAGTCTTTAAACCTTTGAACTCCAAATTATATCTCTACACCTACAACCTGTCATTAACTTTATTAAGAGTCTTGTCAATTAATACTATGTCATCCATAAATAGCATACACCATGGAACTTATTTCTGAATAGATTGTGTCAGCTTATCTATTACTAAGGCGAAATTAAAAGGGCATAGCGCCAATCCTTGATGAAGTCCTATCTAACCTGGAAAATACTCTATGTCTTCTCCTTTCATCCTTATCCGAGTTTAGTTCCATCATACATGTCCATTATTAGACTAATATGCACCATAGGAACACCTTTTGCCTCTAGAAACCTCTATAGGACATCCCTCGAAACTCGGTGATAGACCTTCACAAGATTAACGAATACCATATGAAGGTCCCTCTTTCTATCCCTATACTTCTCCACTAGCTTCTAAACAAGAGGAATTGTCTCAATAGTCAATCACCTCAGCATAAATCTGAACTGATTCTCTGAAATAGACACTCTTCTTCTCACACTCGCCTCCACCACTCTCTCCCAAACATTCATTGTGTTACTTAGCAATTTGATGCCCCTGTAATTGTTAAATTATTGAATCTTACCCTTGTTTTTGTACAATGGAACCTCTGTACTCCTTCTCCATTCATCAGGCATCTTAGCATTCTTTAAAATAGCATTAAACAACCTAGTCAACCACTCCATACCATCCTTGACTATGCTTTTCAAAAAATCCACCAAAATCTCATCAGGTCCGATCATTCTCCTTTTTTTCATCCTACTAATAGCATCTCTAATCTCATCTTCCCTAAAATGTCCTCTTTTTCATCTAAGAGTTTATGAAAGTAAGCTTACCACCTTTGTTTAATAGAAGTCTCATCCACCAACACTTCACCCTCCTCAACCTTGATTTACTTCACTAGGTCCAAGTCATAAGCTTTTCTCTCCCTCTCTTTTGCGACCATATACAGTTTATTGTCCCCACCTTTTTCACCCAGCTCAACATATAATCATTCAAATGTTGTTTTCTTAACACTCGTGACCACTGTCTTTGCTTTTGTCTTCGTTGTCTTTTATATATATATACTTAAGCCTTTTTTTTAATCCTCATCCATATACTCCAACCACTTTGTATAGGCAAGTTTCTTAGAATTTAATTTGCCTTCAACTTTTCTATTCCACCACCAATCACCTTGACGTCCACCAAAGGTCCCTCTCGAAACCCTTAGTACCTGAGTCGTAACTTTTCTAATGTAACCAGCATTAGTGTCCGACATGGTGTTTATATCTCCACTACTACTCCAAGACCCTAAGCTACTCAACTTTTGAACCATCTCGCAAGAAAGGTGATATGCTGTCAAAATACAGCATATTTGGTGCCTAAAACAAGGGATTTTGTGAGTTCTTGATGCGAATTTTTATGGTTTTCATGTATTTTTAAGTTGATATTGTATAAAAGATAGGTTGGCATAATTTTTGGAGAAAATCATAGATTTTTGCTGAAGTGCGGGACATACGAGCCATTCTACGAATCGTAGACGAAGCTACGAGTCATAGGATGATCTCGTAGCAAGAAAAAGTAAGCAAAATCAGGAATTTTCCAAGTGGAGGTCAGCCATATGAGGCCACTGTATGAGTCATATGTCTCACTAAATCTCATATATGTAGGGTCGTAGCAAGAAATAGAGAGCTAAAAGTTTGGACTAAGAACTAAAGGCCTAGATAACGAGAGGAGCATATGAGTCATATCCCAAGCAACAACCCGTAATAGTAGGCCATACTAGTCAAGTTAAAAAGGTTAAGTGCTGACTATGAGACCCTTATTATGACTCAAAGGTCGTCTTACGAGTCGTATTTGTACGACGTACCTGCTGCCAACTGTCTTTTATATTTAATATTTACGGTTAAATTGTAAATAGTATGAATACTTAATGATAGGGTTTTAGAACTGAGATCTCACTCATTGAATATTTGGTAGAACACTTTGAATATTCTCTCTTGATTATTCTAAGAGTTTTCTAGGGTTTAGTGTAGATTCTCATTTTTAATAGGAAGACCCACTTTTGGAGATTGAAAACCTCACATTGTACTCATTCTCCATTAATTCAAGCTTGTGATTTGTAACTTATAGTGTTATTGTTATTCATTGTTTTTTGTAAACTTTCAACTATGTCTTCTATTTTCATTGTTGTTGATTTTGCCTTAGCCATGTGTAGCCAAAACCATGAGTAGTTGACTTGAAATAACTTAGACTTTGTACATTTCTTTGATTGGGGTTTTGCACGTATTGTTTATTTCCCTTCATTTTTATTGATGTTTGGTGGTAGCCAAAACCAAACCCCACCTGCTATCACGATCTTGACCAAGGTAGTGATGAATAGAAAAAGGGAAGTAGATGACAGAATTCGATTGATGTGTTCTCTTCTAATCAACCAAACCTGACCAAAGGGAGGTTGATTGGGATAATGGGTAACGATAAGTTGGCACACCATGGTTGCTAACCAAGCGCCATGGTGAAATTCGACAATCACCTTCACAAGAGAGCCAGAAGAACCTAAGTTACCATCCTGCATGCGAATTCCTTATTAGAGTATTGTTGCCTAGCGTAATTGAGTCAACTAATCATGGGGAACACAATTCCCAAGTTGTTCCTAGATTTGAGTGTCTTCCTATATAATTAGCATAGTGTTCATTTTTATTTTTAGTTTTGTTCTTAAATCACAACCATCTTCCCTCCCCCCCCACTATTTAGAGATTTTAGCAATCAATGCTTGAAATGATTGATAGTGAATTTATATAGTCAAGCCCCGTAATCCCTCTAGAATCAACCATAACCTAGGGTTAGGTTTATTGCTAACTGCAACCGCTTTGTTATTGGAGCGTGAGCATCATCAAAAATTATGGAGCCATTGTCGGGTACTAAGGCTAGGTTCTTGACTTGATTTCACTATTAGTTAGTTCAAGTAATAATTTCCATATTCTCTTGTATTTTTCTTTTATTGTTGTTTTTGGTTGCTAGACTTATTTGCAGGGTGATTGGCACCATGACTGAACAAAAGTTCTATATCACAAGTGACTTGTTGGAGACCTTGCAGAGACGTGTCCTGTTCTATAGGCAAGAGTCTGAGGACCTCCAAACTCACCTACAATATTTTACTTAGACATTGAAGGGGGTGCTTGGGATAAGTTATCCTACTTGGGAGGCCATTGCTTTCTAAATCTTTCCCTTGTCTCTGAGAAGTGAATCTATAGAAAGGTGATCAATTCTCCCACCTGATATTTTTTCCAACTATGGGGAGGTGCAGATAGTCTTCCTCATGAATTTCTACAAAGGCCCCAACAAGTAAGAGTTACATGATAACATCTGCAATTTTAAATGAGTGCCAGGAGAATATTTGGTAGTAGCTTGGGAAAGGTATAAGAAGTGTCTGGGGATGAAGCAGAACCATTATCTGACCTATAATGTATTAGTGACTAGTTTCTACCAAGCACTAACCTCCGAACAACAAGGACATGCTGATGCCTTGTTTGGAGGGGACTGTTAGGCATTTCTGAGGTGGCCATTCAACAAAATTGCCAAATATATGGAAAAATTGGTTGCCGTAACCCACGTTTACCAGCCAGTTCAAAAACAACTAATGTCGTCCATTAGTGTATCAGAAGGAAGCCCAACTGCTACCAGAAAGGAGAGTGTACCAAATTGGCTTAGGTTATCACACCAGTAATGTATCACTGATAGACTCTCAAGGATTGAGCGTATCCTTGAGCAAGTGCTTACCAAGACCAACGAGCAAGAAGAGGTTATATAGGAGATAAAGTTTGATGTCATCAAGGGAAATTAGTAAGTAGACCAACAAGCAATAGCAATACAAAGACTTGATGACAGGGTTGAGCAACTGGCATAATGATTAGAACATGTGCAAAGAAATCAAAAAAGAAGCCAATGGAGGAAAGATGTGATTCTTTCAACCCATGAGGAGTTCTGAGTACTCATGATGACAAAGTTAAGAAACGAGGCACTTCTTCGGAGGCAACCCAAGTATCTTTTACATTTTTGGATTGCTTTGATTTTCTTTTGATTGTTTAACATGTTAGATAGTAGTTTGATGTTTGTTGAGATGTTTAAAGACACTGGATCAGTTGTGTTATCTGGAACATTGGTATATTTAGAAGTCTGGTTTGCAGGTATAGGTCAAGAGTCGAACAGTTGATGAAAATTACATGTGGAGCCACCTATAGGAGCAGGCATATGAGTCGTAGCTAACACTATGACTCGTAGTCATGCATCGTAGAGTGTAATAATAAGGACTTATGATTGGCACATATACTATGAGCCAACCTTAAGATTCATAGCGCCCCCCATGAGTCGTAAGTGGGGTTCATAGTGCCTAGGTATGATTTCTAATTTTCCTAAGTGTTGGGGATTGATACGAGACCAGGACCTATGAGTCGTAGGAAGCTCTATGATTTGTAGTCGGGGTCTCATAGACTCGATCTCTAGATTTTTAAAAGTCTTATTTGACACCTCATTTCTCTATTTGAAACGGTTCTCTCCTCCCTTAACTCCCAAACACTATTTACTACTATTCCATCTAACCCTAAACCATTTATCCAATAAAAAGTTCTAGTAGGAGCATTCCATTAGGGTTTTTCACTTCTCCTATCTCTCTCATTACATCTTCATTTGTTCAGCTGGTAAGTTTTCCTAGTTAAACTTGGTACACCCATGCGATGATCTTTTATTATTGATGGTTGAAAAGGTGTTTTGTGATCATAGTGGGTGTACCCATGAGAAAGCAATTATACAGGCATGAGGATTAGGGTTTAGTGTTATTAAGCCCTCTGCTATGATGTGAATTTGTATGTTTGCCCTTTCTTGGTGTTTATACGGTTGACATGTGATTAGATGAGTTTGATGCATGTTTTTTAAGTGATAAATTTGCAAATTATTATTGAATTTGAATTTTGGTAGGTATTGGGGTGTTCCAATTATGCTGATTTAAAATACCCTTGTATGAACTTGTTGTGAACATTCTTGAATCTTTATGTGCTTTGTACTATTGTTGATAATTATGGGTTACAAAAATAGTTCATCTTGTGTATGTTTTGAATGTAAGTGGGGATTCTTATTATATCATGGGATAAAGGTTGATTATGTTGATTTGTCTTGTTATAAGTTGAATTGTGTGTTTGTGATTTCGTGTTGCTTTGATGCTATTTAGATATTGATTTGAATGGCTTTTGGTCCTTTTGGGAAGGTTACAAGCACCACAGGTCCCATCTGTTTTCTGCTATGAGAACCCAATGCAAGTCATATGTCACTCTACGAGTCGTAGTAGCCCCTCGTAGGAGGTAACAGTCACCTGTGGTTCCTTAACTCTTACCACGCGAGACCCACCTATGATTCGTAGTGTCTACTACAAATCGTAGTGAGGGATTCATCAGTCTTGCCTTGTTATGAATTGTATTATGCTTGCTACTATGAGTCCAGGATACTTCTAGATCAACCTATGAGTCATACCTGAGCCTCGTAGCTGTGCTCAGAATGTTATTTTCTCAGGAATGTTTCCACTATGAGAATATTGTATGACTCGTAGGTTACCCTATGAGTTGTACCTAAGCCTCATACCTCGAAACCTGCAGCTGTTTCAGTGCACTCTACTTTTATTTTCCTTTATTGATTTTATTATTCTTGGTTGGTTCTCTTATGTGAGTCATTTTTTATCAAACATTATGGTGCTCATGATGTATTTTGGGGGTTCAATTTTCAGGTCATATGGATCCCAAGGCTAGAAAAGAGGCTTCTAAATGTTTGGGATGATGATTTAAGGATGGCCTATCTGACGATGAGCAATCTGAGAGATCTATGTAACTCCACAGAATCCAGATGGACCCCGAGGAAAATGTGCCTCAGACTTGGTCCTGTACTGCCATAGTACCTAAGGAAGTCACTAGTCCCTCCAAGTCTGAAGATGAGGGTAATGAAGAAGGATCGGATGATGGCCTCTCACTTTCTAAGTTAGACTCTATTGAGGCCTCACAAAACCAGCCTGAGAAGACTGCATCCCAACAGCTAGTTGATCCTACTTATATTGTCCCGTCCAAAGACGTCCAAAACTCGATATGCTTCGTACCAGGAATGAAGGAGATTTATGATAAGGGGATGGAACTAAAAGGCTAAGGGAAGTTGGTATGACAATTTCATGAGTAGTCAAGGCTCATGGACTCAGGGCTGAGCAGTGTGCAGAAATTGGAGGCTGATATTGATTGCCAAGGGCTTCGGTAGCTTTCACAAAGGTTGGGAAAGTACATCCCATATTTAGTCTGGGAATTCTAAGCATCCTACCATGCTACTATCTGTAGGGTCCTCCCAAGAAAAATAAGGTAATTGAGCAACCACGATAGCGTGAGGTCCTAGTTCCGGGTGGGACTTTTGACACTTCACAAGAAACCATCAAAGGGTTCGGTTTGGGCCAAACTGTAGAGCACCTTGTTCCACCGCTAAATATGATAACAGGATTGTAAAGACGAGGAAGGCAGTGAACTAAAAGGATGTTAGGTCGAAAATAGAGATCCTCAGGTGGATAATAGGCCAGAGTTGCGAGGCAGGTGCTGAGCCTATATGGGTCACTTACCATGCTGATCCTATGGTGAAGTCCCACCTCTCATTTCGGGCAAAATTTTTGTGGTCAATTATTTTCTGGCAAATCACACCCACATTTATGGATAATGTGATCACATTGGAGAGAGTTGTACTATTAGCTAGCATTCTGGCTGGCTATAAGATTTACTGGGCTCGCGTTATGGCAGAGCAGATCCACGATTCAGTGATCCATACCTAGACTACATTGCCTTTTCCCATCCTGATACATAGATTATGCAATATAGCTGGGGTACACGTTTCTCTCCACTTAGATCCACAAAAATAGGCCTTGCGCACCATGGATCCCAGCCTGATCAAGGCTGATGAGACCCCTATGGCCCTACAGAGAGCAGATTTTTCTCCTATTCCGGAGTCATTCCCCGTTGAGCTACAGACTCACGAGTAGACCCTAATCACCATCGGTGCTACTCTAGCTACCTCAGCATTGAGTAGGGATCGGGAGCAGCGAACAGTACAGGAAAAGACTAGCTTGAAGACAACTACAGCAGGGATCACCGAGGAGGAGATTGGACCACAGGAGCCCCAGGACCCCTAAGATTAGATGGATACCGGTGCATGAGAACCATGTGTTTGATATTTTTGACCCCCATCCTTATATGCTACTTATGGATACTTTATTCTTTGTGTTAGACAATATTTTCTTTATGTTGGTTCTTAAATACTTTTAAATACTGTGTTTTGAATGTTGTTTTTATCGATGTTTTGGTTATTTAGTTTTAACTTTTGGTTTTTGATATATATATATATATATATATATATATATATATATATATATATATGTATATGTGTGTATGTGTGTGTTTACTTTGGGGACAAACTATTTTATTTTGGTAGGGTGTAGGAAGTAATAGATTAGGGTGAAGTCTGAGTAACCTCAAGTCAATAACTTCCTCGATCTTCAATCCCAAGGTTTTCTTGCCATGTTTCTTTTTTCTTGTGGATGTTTTTAATTTCTGTTGAACCGGCATGTTTAGATAGTGTATATAATTTTGTAGATATATAGTAGCTACTATCTTTTGGGCTTATAAACAATCTTGAAATGTTTTTTGAATGTTTTGAAAATTCAATACCCTAAAAAGTCTTTTGAGATTGGTGGTTACTTTTGCAATGATATATATGATTATCTGGCAATTTTTGTTCTGATAAGGATAAGGCAAGTTAATGCTTCAAGCATGACCTGTGAGTCTATACTTGATTGCATATGTGACGCCATGTGGGTGTGAGCTTATTTTGCTACATTCATGCATTATGTACGAACTAAGAACTTGCCTTATTACTCTAAAATTGGATTGGTGATGTGGTTGGATTAGGAAAGGAACTTAGGCCATTGTCATTTTAGTAAAGTCCACTTTTGCCTAAATGACCTACAAAATGTGATAGTTGATCCCTTCTTCTAATTGTTTGAGCTTCTCGTGTATCTGTTTTTTCTTGACACCTATCCATCTTAGCCTTATTTTATGAAATACCTTGATATTGGCCCTAGTCTATCCTTGAACATTTGAACCTTAATTGAGGCTAAAAACCCTAAGTTGAGGGTGGCTAAAAATAGTGACCCTGGTTTGGGGAATAGATATTGTATGCTTTACTTCTGACTAAAAGTCTAAGTTGAGGGTGGCCTTTATTGTGGTAAAGTAATGAAAATGAGATGGTTAGTTGGGAAAGAAGAAAGAAAGAAATAAAAAAGTCATGAGCCGGGTGAGAAAAAGAAAAGAAAAGTTGCCTTAGATTGAAAAGAATAGCAAAAAATGAGCTAAACAATAAGGGAAAACTGAAACAAAGAAAGAAAGCACTCAGGAAAATCTTGAAAAAGAACAAAAAGGCCGGATTTAGTGAAAATGGTTGAGTTATGGAGATAAGAGTGTTGATAAACGTGGTTCAAGGATAACTTTTAGTACTACTTGCCTAAAATATCATATCAAAGCCCCATGTGCCTATGTTACAATCCATTAACTCCTAAAGTTATCCGAATTCATTTTTTCATCAGTCCTGAGTTGAGTATCAAGGCAAGCCTATGGTACTAGTCATTTTGCATGAATTTCATTTGTGAGAGTGAGAATGCTTGCATGGTCCTTGAATTTTAAATGCACTTGAGTGAGAAAGAGGGACTTCTTTTCTGTGAGGGCATTTGACTGCATGATTGGCAGATAACTAACTCAGTGATTGTGGATTGCTGATACTTCTTTACTTTCATAGTGGATTGTCGGATACATCTTAATGTTTGAGTTGGCTTAGTAATTTTATAATCAGGGTTTGAAAATGAGAGTTTTGTACCTAACTAGTAGTTAAATGATGTATAAACCATTAGAGTAGCTACTACGTGTTTTCCCATTGTCTGCTTAGTTTGAGCCATCGCTTGAGGATAAGCAACAGTTCTAAGTTGAGGTGTTGATGTGCTATCAAAATACAACACATTAAGTGCCAAAAAAGGGGATTTTGCGACTTCTTAATGCATCTTTTTATGGTTTTATATGTTTTTATGTTGTTATTGCAGAAAAGATAGGTTGGCAAGATTTTCGGATAAAATTGCAGATGTTTGCTAAGTGTAGGACATACGAACCATTCTACGAATCGTAGTCCAAGATATGGGTCATAGGATAATCTCGTAGCAAGAAACAGCGAGCAAAATCAAAAATCTGCCAAATGAAGGTCAGCCATATGAGGCTACTCTATAAGTCATAGGTCTATCTACGACTCATATAAGTGGGGTCGTAGCAAGAAATGGAGAGCTAAAAGTTTGGACCAAGAACTAAAGGCCTAGACTACAATAGGAGCATACGAGCCATAGCTCAAGCAGCAACCCGTAACAATGGACCATAATGATCAAGTTCAAAAGGTCATATGCTGACTACGAGACCCAGATTACGACTCATAGATCATCCTATGAGTCGTATATGCATGACGTACCTGTTGCCAATCTTTTCTATTTAATTTTTAGGGTTAAATTGTAAATAGTATAAATGATTAATGATAGAGTTTTAAAACAGAGATCTCAGTCATTGAATATTTGGTAGAACACTTTAAATATTCTCTCTTGAATGTTCTAAGGGTTTTCTAGGTTATAGTGTAGATTCTAATTTTTCATTGGAAGACCTACTTTTGGGGATTGCAAACCTCATATTCAACTAATTCTCTATTAATCCAAGCTTTTGGTTTACTACTTGTGGTATTATTGTTCTTCATTGTTTTGGGTAAACTCTCAACTATGTCTTCTATGTTCATTGTTGTTGACTTTAACTTTTCCATGAGTAGCTATGCACCCACAACTTGACGTTGTGGGAAACATGAGTAGTTGACCGGAAATAACCTAGACTTTGTACATTTCTTTGATTGGGGTTTTGCATGCATTGTTTATTTTCCTTCATTTTTATTGATGTTTGGTGGTGGCTAACACCAAACCCTGCCTATTATCGCGATCCTAACCAAGGTAGTGATGAACAGGAAAAGGAAAGTAGACGACAACATTCAATTGATGTGTTCATGTTTAATCAATAAAACCAGACCAAGGGGAGGTTGACTAGGACAATGGGTAACGGTTAGTTGGCGTACCATGGTTGTTGACCAAGCGCCATGGTGAATTTTGACCTTTACCTTCACTAGATGGCTAGAAGAACCTAAATTACCATCTTGCATGCGAATTCTCAATTAGAGTTATGTTGTCTTAGGTAATTGAGTCAATGAATCATGGGGAACACAATTCCCAACTTGTCCCTAAATTTGAATGTCTTCTCGCATAATTAGTATAGTGTTTATATTTATGTTTATTTTTGTTCTTAAATCACAACCCCCCACCCCCGATTACAGATTTTAGTAGTCGGTGCTTGAAATGATTGATAGTGAATCTATATAATCAAGCCCTTTATTCATTGTGGATTTGACCCTACCCTATAATTAGGTTTATTGCTAACTGCGATCGCTTTGTTATTGGAGCATAAGCAATACCAAAAGGGCAGTCAGGCTTCTCTATCTAATCCTCGATTGGGCATAAATAGCCTTCTTTGTTTTTAGCCTTTTAATTTTTAAATTCATCAGTAGAAGCCTATGTTGAGTGGAAATATTTTCACTCGAAATAACCTTGTAGTTCTTGTAAAGGCTTTTATCTCCCTTTCTAAGGAATAAGTAATCAATCTGAGTCTTAGCTACCATACTATGAATGGTAATCAAGTGAGTTTCCCTTTTTAGAAAACGTGAGTTAGCAATAACTAACCAAAGGCTTTAGCAAAATCAAGGAGAGACGTTCTGCCTCCATTCCTCTCCCAAAAACCAAAGCCTCTATGAGTACCATCAGAACAACTAGAGGTCACACCAATATGCCTATTAGAATCTCCTCCAGTAAAGATTTTTTCTGTGTCCGGTATAACTCTCACAACCTCATCCAAATCCTTACAAAAGACCTTTTTGAATTCTTCATCAAGGCTCACGTAAGGCGCATAGGCACTAACTACATTCACTATATGACTACCGATCACAAGTTTAATATCATCCTATAATTAATCCTCTTGACCTCGACCACATACTCCCTAAAGTCCTCATCTACTAGGATACCAACTCTATATTTATCCCTAGATCCCCTCGAGTACCAAAGTTTAAACCCATCTATGTCTCGATCTTTGGTACACACCCATCTAGTCTCCTGAACACATGTTATACTAATTTGTCTCTTCAATAGTTCAATGACTTCCCTGTAAGTGATCCTATGTTCCATGTTTCTACTCTTAACTTAGGTAAGCCCATAACCATCATGCTACTAGTACCCCTTGCCTCTGATCCAAACCAATCTCAGGACCCAAATCCACCATCTGACCTTAAGAATCTCTCTTCTAGTTGCCAGAGAAAAGAGACTAGATTTTCCTATAGATTGATTTAAGTATTTGATCAGACGTTGTGATTGGGACAACTAAGACCAACAACACGGTGGAGTCCAAAAATTCATCTAAGTCCAAAAAGTAAAGAAAAATCAAGAAAGAGAATAGTTTCCTGCTATGGTTATCTCCATCGTGATTTAAGCAAGAATTGGCAAAGGGTAACCAAAAATTGAGTGTAAAAGAAGGAGGTCTCGACAGCCACTCAATTAATATTCCCATAGACCCTTTATAGATGGAGATTTTGAGAGTTGGTTTTCAAGAATTTGCAAAGGACGAGAGAGATTTTATGAACCGTAGAAATTTCCATGAATCGTAGATTCGGTTCATAGAATAAAAGTTCAAGAACATGGAATTTTTTCTCCGATTTCCATGAGGGTCTTTACGACTCATAAAATGGAACATAGGCCTTAGAGGGGTCCCATGGTCGCTATTGTCAGTTATTTTTACAATGATATTTTAGACATTTCTCATCTTCATAATATTAAGCAACGTTATTTCTAAACTATTCCTAATCCCTATAACTGATTTTGCACTACTTAATTTTCCCATTCCCTCTCATTCAATCAAAATCCCTATATTTTCTCAAGGACTTATCTCCCAAGGTCATCTTCTCCCTCAAGCTAGGGTTTCAAGGACTCAAGTCTCCTTTTCATGAAGCAGAAATCTTTGAAATTTTTTAATTCAAATTCTTTTAAATTTAATCTAGCGTTCCTGTAATTCTTCATAGGTTCTTTCAATTATCATTCAATTTATAGTGTTTTACTTGACCATGCATCGATTTACTAAAATATTTGATTTAATTTTGATTTTTTATGAATTGATGCATTATATCCTAATTTCTATTATGAATTATGAACATTGTTCAATAAGAATTTTACCCATACTTTATTATGTCTCTCAAAAACATATGAACTATTGTGAAAGATTTTCGCAGTATGAATGATAGGAAAAGGTTTTGTTGCCTGCTTATGGAATCACAATGATGAAAAGACAATTCTCACATTACATAAATCATGAGTCAATGGGATACTCTATGATTATGAATTTATGAGACTGATTGGTAGTTAATTATTGATTTTATCTATCCCATTAGAATTTATTTTGCATTGAGAGGACTTTGAGGTAGAGGCTACGTAAGGGAATCTAATAGCAATTTTTAGTCCCATAACTAGATGTCACCGTAGTTGTCTTAATTGACTTAGCTAGTGGATCATCAAATAGGATAAGATATAATATGTAGTCTACTTTTGCAGATACTCTCTCATTTTTTGTAGGAATTCCACCAGATTCCATGTTATATCTCACATGGTTAATGGTAGATTAATATTGATATCCCACATATGAGTATATTTTTCTCATGACTTATGATTCCTCACAGTTTTTGCTATATTTTCTTCACATGCATTAACCATATTCACGTCTTATTACCATGCTTTTAATGAAATGTTTATTATGTTTCTAACTTGGTCAGTTGCATATTATGATATATAGTACATTGCATATCGCATATACTCACCGCATATTTTTTATTATATTGTTTTATAGTATAGGTGCAGAAACTTCACCTCATCTACATGGCTAGTAGCAGCTTTTTCCCGACATCAGAGTTGGTGAGTCCTCATATTTTGAGAATATATTTTTATACTTTTTCAGACTCACATTGTTTTCAGTATTAGACTATTTCATGGGTAGGGCATACCCAACTTACATTTTTATGATGGAGGCTTTCAGATATATGTTGAGATATTGAACTATATTGTCGTTTTAGATTTTCCCTTTGATTCTACAATATTAGACTGTTTTGACTACTCTCTATCTTCTTCCAATCCACATTATGATTTTTCCTTAATTTAGTATACTTATGCATGCATTAGCTTGGGTATCCTTAGGATTGTGAGTACTGTTTTGAAACTAGGGGGTAGTCTCGAATAATGACAATTATATTTATCCTAGAACCATGAGGAGTCGCCAAGAAAACATGTTGATAAAGCTAATACTTTCCAAGGGCATGAAAAGGAATGCCTACACCTATATAAAGATAATATAGGAAAAAAGTGAGCGGTCAGTTCAATGAAATGCACCAAGTTTGTGGAATATACAATAATACAACATAAATCCTAATGAGTCTAAAAATGTATTAATGTAATGACCAAGCTAAACATGAAGTAAAACTGATAATCTAATATCTGAAAGCATAAAACAAGATCAATGCAATATTTCTAAAAACATAATCAGGAAGTATATTTAATTGACATACATTGTATGAGCTATAACATGCAGTCTAGAATATGAAAAAGAGAGTGTCTCACTTGCCAATGAGAAGACAATAGCCACTTGCTAAAGCCTGTACTAACGAGTGATATATTAAAGAGTGAAGCCTCAATTAGCAGTGACCATTATCATACTAAAGTGCTAATCATTTTCTGAAAGCATAAAACAAGATCAATGCAATATTTCTAAAAACATAATCAGGAAGTATCTTTAATTGACATACACTGTATGAGCTATAAAATGCAGTCTAGAACATGAAAAAGAGAGTGTCTCACTTGCCAATGAGAATACAATCGCCACTTGCTAAAGCCTGTACTAACGAGTGACATATTAAAGAGTGAAGCCTCAATTAGCAGTGACCATTATCATACTAAAGTGCTAATCATTTTTGTTGTATCAGTCAAGAATTCAGACTTGAGGTGCAACCCACCAGATCAACTACAGGTTTATGATTTGCAAGGGAAGCAAGTACTTTTTTTCATTCACCTTAAGAAAGAAAGGTGCCTAAATAATTCTAGATGTTTCATAAAGTAACTCTCAATAAAATAACATTACTAACAAAACATACCTAGTCGTCTCCACCGCTGCCTGTTTGAGATTTTTCGTCTATGCCATACGTATCTTCATCTACCTAGTCATTCTCACTTTCATCTATCTGCTGAATCTCGAGTGTCAATGCAAGGCCTTTCTTATTATCAACCTTCTCAATATGTCAAAAAGTAAGAAATGGGATGGGTCCATGTGAACTTTGTTATGGACAGAATTACAGTGAAGTTTTCTATCACGAGCAAATAAAAAAATCTTCATTTATCCAAAGAGATAGAATATCTTTAACTTCCGAAAGATATCTAATTATGGTGAAAAATTCTTCATAATAGTTGTAAAATGGGTTGATCAGATCCACTGTCCCTGAAGCCAGAAGCCAGAGACCAGAGCTCACATGGAGATTCAACTTTTTGGTATTTGAACAAAAACTATTACATCTATAAAGTGCAATGGAGGGATTTTGCACTCCATTAATAGTAGATCCACAGAAATGAATATGCCAATTCACAAGCATTATTGATAATACTTCATCAAAGGAGTTAAAAAATAATTAAAGAATACACGAAATTTACTAAATCTTAAGATATCTCAAAATAATCAATTTGATCAGATATTGACTTTAATTATCAAACATATGAATAGCTAAATTCATTAATATTGGTAAGAGACATGTCCTAATGAAGCAGAACGGGTGATTTATATAGACAAGCCCGAGAAATGTTGGGTTGAAAGGTAATCATCGTAGTAATTTATTAAAAAAAAAATAATATATTTTCTAATGACTTTCATTTTCCCTTGATTTTTAGTTATTTATAAACTTGTTTAGTGATCTAACTTCAGCTAAGTGTTGACCACTGCCAATATTCTTGTACTCTTGTATAAAGCAAATTTTATTGCAAACTTTCCATGTCTAAAAGGATTATTATGATTCTCCACCCAATGTTTCCCTAGCTTGGCTACTCAAGGGCGTCACATTTAACATGTTCCCACCAATCTCCCCTTTGTAGAAAGGAGGGAGGGAACTTGTTAAGATTATTGCAAGAATGACTTCAACTTAAGTATCAAAATGCGGGTGACAACTTGTAGCTTATCAAAAAAGTCGAGCAGAATGATATTATAGAAAACATGAAATCATTCCCAAAGAAAACTGATAATTCTTCAATGTGTCAACAACAATAGCACTACAATCGCATATCGTAGCTTGTTTAAAGGGGGGATCTAGTACTAGTTTGTTGGTGTTTTACAGATGAAAGAAGATATAAAAAAGAAGAAGAGGAGAGTCTACCATTAAGTTGAAAGAAGAGGTGTTTAAATATAATTAAATCCTAAATCATTTGTTGTAAAATGATGCAGTTACACAAATAGAAACTTCTTAATCACTGAGAAATAAGTCTAACAACAGCTACATGCCTATAGACTAGGAAACTCATAATTGAAAACTAAAATAGAAAATCTATCTTTTGAAAATAGAAAACACATCAACATCCATGTCATCATGACAACTCAACATCAATTAATAGCTCATGAGGCAGATTTCAACAAATAGAATCTATTTTGCAGTAGGTTTCAAGTATGACGATATCACCAAAATTGAAAAGCAAGAGCTAATGTTTGGATTGAAAGGAAAAAAAGAAGCTAGAATTTGATATGCAAAACAACTTATTGTAAGAAAACAATGTAACCAATAGTCTTTATACACGGGGAAGCTTCAAAAGACTCTAGAAGCCATATGAGAAGGTTAAAGATAAATGAGCAATACTCAAAATTCTTTTGTTCAAGAAAACACAACAAATATTGAAAATTTATAAGCATTATGACTGCACAAGAAGAGAACAATTATGTCATTAATATTCCAAAAGTTACATTTAATGTGGGTGGGGAGATATAACATTTAAGGTTGATAATTGCGTCAAAGAGCATAAAGGAGCATTTATTACAGATACTCTTTTGGAATTGAGAAATACGAAGTAGGGGGTCATTCTTTTCTGCTTAAGCTTCAAAACAAGCACATGGCTAACCACATTCGTTAAGGCCAGAGGGCATGGAAATAATTAAAGACTCACCTCGAATGGTGGTCGAGGATTCTAGGTTATCGCACTAATCAAGAGGCCTTAACATAGATAATAGCACAAGCCTTTCCTCGTAAGTTTTGGATGGTAAAAATTTCAAAGCCATTGGGAATCAATACATGGGATGGCTAGAAATGGAAGATGAGATATCCCTAAAGAACCACTTGAAGCGGGCTAGAATGAGAATCAAAGGATACGGAAAGGAAGTTCCAAGATAGGTAAAGATAGTCAATGATGGTCTTACCTCTTTATTTCTAATATGGAGCGAGTCAAGAACCATGGTGGTTGTTGGAGAGGAGGAAGTGTTGTAGAATAAGGACTATTAGGCGAGAAAACCCTACATTGTTAGAGATAATAGGTTCTACATTGATATAGAGCAATACATGGGTTCTTCTGAGAAGATACCTATTTCAAATGACACGGCTATCAAATGCCTAGCAAAAGAAAAGTCTATTTTATCAAAATAAATGGGCTCTTAATAGGCTAAAAGAAAAGGTCAGACAATTATTAAGGGAGATACTTTCTATATACGCCCAATTCTGTTTACTGAGGTTCAGCTTCTTAATTCTAACTAATTTAATGTCATGTGTTCTTTACAATCATACACAATGCTAGTAGAAATACGAGCAAACTAACCAAACCTTGGTTTCTTTGGTAATATCTCTGGAGACATGGATTCAAAAATCCCAAAAGAAAATTGATTGGAAAGTCCAACAAAAAAATCAAATGCATGCTAGGAGAAGATCATGTAGATGCAGTGACAAATATTGAAGGAAGAGAAGGACAAGTTGGTATTAATGGTGGCTATCAAGACATGCAATTGGTCGATTGCTCTAAGAATGTGACATTAAAAATCGAGAATATTGAACCTTTAGAATCAAGATACATAGCGGAGCAAACTGATGGTGATATGGTTGTGTCAATTCAGTCCATCAAAATACAATTAGGTTAAGTAAGGAATCAGGGTTGAATTTCAAGGTTGCAGAAGGAAGATTTGGCTCTACTCAAGGAGATTGATACTAGAAATGAAACACCCCTCATATGCTTCGGAATGCTCCATAATCGTAACTTTCATATATCTAAAAATCTGGGTGTGATTTTGAATATCAGTCTTCGTATTCTTGATCAGAAGGCAAAATTGAGTGAAAAATGGGTATAATCCAGATTTTAGAAGACCCATAGCAAAAAATAATTTTTACTAAGTTTTGTAATCTAGTGTTTGTCCATGGCCACAACTCGCCTAGGACACGGACTAGTATAAATATTGCTCCGAATCTAGTCTGCTTCGCGACAGGGGTGCGGACCAGTGTATTATTTTCCTTGGTTTTTCTATTTTGGCACAGGGCATTGGGGTCATATCCCCATGCCCACTTAAACATGAAATCACACATATTTAACCATTTTTCAACTCTATAGCTCACAAAACCCTCTCTAAAACCTCTATAAGACTACCAATTTTATCATTCAAATCTAAGGATTTCATACTTAATTTTGGGACTCGAGGACTAATTTCAAGCTCTAAGTCTAATTCCAGTTCACCTCAAGTAATTCAAGATTTAAGGTATATGGGTCTTCATCCATGGGTCATTTCACCCATGGAGCCCAACCTTCTCTTTTTAGGAAAATAAAATGTTTCCAAATAGTGTTACCTATGGGTATCTCTTATTATGAAATATAAGTAGAAATTAGGTTGGGGTTTTTACTAGTATTGATTGATTATGCATGAATGTCTATTTCAAGCTTTTTCCATGAATTGCTTTTGTAAATTGAGACTATGCATGGTTTGAGCTATGAAACTATAAACTATTATGAGCTTTTGGTTATGGATTTCAAGGTACCCTACATGAGAGTTTTACTGCATTTTGGTTGGTTGATTTTTATTGAATTTACTCATATTATTTCACTTTTGAATTGCATATTTTTGAACATGTATCATTAACCCACCATGTGTTTGATAAATAGACATGACAAGAATTCTTAAGTTATTGATGATGTATTACATGATTTACAAGTCAAGTGACTTCATAGTGATTATGAAATTTCAACCAGGTATTGATTTCATGAAAAAGTATGTATGATGTTGCAAGTATCAAGTTGGCCCCTATTTCAATATTTTTACCTCTTATGAGCCATTCATATTAAAGCAAGGAATCATATATGATTATTATCTACTCCTACGATCAAGTAGGCTCACTAATAGAGCTCAAGCATGTTTATGAGCTACTCATGTCATGTTATTATGTTTCTTACAAGTTATTTAAGTTATGACCATTTCAAGAATTCTGTGGGATTTAACTTGGCACCGATTAAGGCTTAAGATGGGGCCTCGACTCAATGATTCCTTATAGGAAGTCTTTAGTCTCTAAACTATGTGCCACATAGGATTATGTGATATCCCTTTTGGGGTTTCTAATGGATCCATCTAGTTACACCACACCTTGTCGGGAGAGGGGTGACATGTCTCGATCACCTTATCAGGGGGGTTCATGCGTCGGATGTTTCATATTATTATGTAGGGTTTAACTTAGCAGGTAGACTAAACCTTTTCGAGGAGGTGACATGCCTCGATCACCTTACTAAGAGGGATGACATGCCTTGGATTCCAAGTAGTATCTTGCTTGGTCTATGTAAGTTAAGGTCTCTTCCCACACATATATTATGTATTATTCAAATTGAAAGTTTTACAAGGATGTTTTATTACAAGCATTTAACATGCATGCCATGTTGAGATTATATATCCATTGCTTATGATTATGCATTTTGAATATATTGTCTTATGTCTTTGATGCATTGCATATTGCATACTTAGTAAATTCAAACATACTAATGCATACTCTATGCATACATGATATTACCATGTAAGGACATGAGCTCTATTTGATAATCCTTCTCCATATGGATGGTTTGGTACTTCAGAGAAAGCATTGGTGTGTCCTCAAGTCTGAAGACAATATCTAAGTTACTATTACTATGTTAAGACTTTGTTATGTTGAACACTATTTATCATGAAGGTGAGCCCGAGAAGTGTCTTGGCCCTGCTCCATTCTAAGTTAGAGGTGTTGTTGGATACTATATATATCTTTTCTTCGAGCTTGAATCTTTCATGCTTTGGTGACTATCAAAGACTTCCCTTAGTCCCATTTCCCTTTTTATTATATCACTTGCGATGCTTATTTTTCTTCTGTGACCAATGTTGTGTGAATGATATGCTAAGATACTTTTTGTGGTCCCTTTGGGTTCCCCATTCGCCGTGTGACATCTAGGCCCTAGGCTTGGGTCGTGACAAGCTTGGTATTAGAGCATTAGGTTGTTGATGGTCCTCAAAAATCCAATACACTATGTCGATTAGAGTCTTATTCATGGTTGTGAAGCACTCCATAACTTTGAATGGTAGGCTATGAGCTGTTTTAGGAAATGATTCACTAATTTATGGACTATATCGTTCTTTATACATGAATCTAAGGCTTTTCACTACCGAATGCTCTTGTTTCTTCTAGATCACGCCGATTCCAAGGGGAAGAGTAAGGAGAGCCCATGCACCGAGGAGCAACTGGCCTCTACCGCTTCTCAAGCTCCTCAAGATGGTGGGAGGGGTGGCCCAAGAAGATTTTTGAGATGCCATCACAATGTTGGCCCGTGATATTAACAACCGAATGAACCAAGGCGCCCAAGCCGCTCATGCTCCCACTCCGGCCTCAAGGGTGAGGGATTTCATAAGATTGAACCCATCGGAGTTCCATGGATCCAAGTGGAAGAGGATCCCCTGGAGTTCATCGCTGAGATGTATAAAGTTGTATCTATCATGGGGGTCAATTAGGAGGAGAAAGTGGAGCTAGCGCCTATCAACTCAAAGGTGTGGCTCAAAGTTGGTTCACCTAATGGAAATTAGAGAGGAGAGATGATGATGTTATTCTATAGGAAGAGTTCAAAGCCACATTCGTCAACCTGTTCTTTCCTATTGAGCTAAGGGTGGCTAAGATGATGGAGTTTATGAACCTTAAACAAGGTCCCATTAGTGTGAGAGAGTATTCCCTCAAGTTCAACAAGCTTTCCAAGTATGCTCCACATTTGGTGGTCGACCCTAGAGCTAGAAAGAACAAATTTATGTCGGGAGTGTCTAACTTGGTTAATAAAGAGTGTCGTACTGCCATGCTAGTGAATGATATGGATTTATCCCAACTCATGACATATGTCGAACAACTAGATGGGGAAAAGCGTAGAAAGGGAACAAGTGGTGAGTCCAAGAGGGCTCGATTTAAGGGTGGTCCCCAAGGTTCTAAGGGTGATCGATTTCCTCAAGGCCACAATTCCAAGGCCAAGGGTCTTCCAATGCTCCTAATAAGAGGTTTTCTAATGATGATCCAAGGTTCCATGGTAGTGGTGCTGGAGTGTCTAACCCTAAGTGCCAAAGATATGGTAAGAACCATAGTGGTCCATGTTTGAGAAACTCTAATGCTTGTTATGGTTGTGGTGAAGTGGGTCACAAGGTTGTTGATTGTCCTCATGCTCGTAACAAAGGTAGAGATGGTTATTCTCAAGGCTAAGGTGCTAATACGGGTCCAAGAGCATAGGGGTTCAACAAGGGGGTTCTCCAAGGCAAAATGGGTTCTATGCTCTTCAAAGAAGGAAAGGGGTAGATGAGGCTCCTGATGTCATCACCAGTATGTTAAAGGTTTTGATTATGATGTGTATGCATCGAAAGATCCGGGAACCACTCTTTCTTTCATTACACCTTATGTTGCCAAAAAGCTTCATGTGAATCCCGAGTTGTTGTGTGAACCTTATGAAGTGTCAACCCCCATTGATGAGTCCATTTTTGATAAATGAGTCTATAGAAATTGTCCCATGGTCATATTGCGTAAAGTCTTGCCTTGTGATTTTGTTGAATTAGATATGGTGGATTTTGATATCATTCTTGGGATGGATTAGTTACATGCATATTATGCCTCCGTTAATTGTAGAATACATAAGGTGAAATTCCAATTCCACAATGAGCCCATGCTTGAGTGGGAAAGTCGTGATGTAGTGGTCAAGGGTAGGTCCATTTCTTGTCAAAAAGCCCAAAAGTTGATTTCTAAGGGTTGCCTTTATCATCTTGTGACGGTTAGGGATATTGAGTCCAAAGTCCTTTTGATTGAGTCGGTTCCGGTGGTCAATGAGTTTCTTGATGTTGGTTATGTCCAAGCAATCTTTTGCTCATTTTTTTCCCGATGATCTTCTCGGTGTCCCTCTCGGAAGGAAAATAGACTTTGGTATAGACCTCATTCCAGATACACAACCCATTTCCATTCCCCCTTACTGTATGGCCTTGGCGGAACTAAAGGAGTTGATGGATCAATTGAGGGATTTGTTGGAAAAGGATTTCATAAGGCCTAGTAAGTCACCTTGGGGAGCACCGGTGTTATTTGTAAAGAAAAAGGATGCTTCTCATAGAATGTGCATAGATTATTGGCAACTTAATAGGGTTACCATAAAGAACAAGTACCCTCTACTAAGAATTGTTTACCTTTTTAATTAACTATAAGGGGCTAGTCACTTTTCTAAGATTGATCTTCTATCTGGATACCACCAAGTGAAGGTGAGGGATTGTGATAATCCCAAGATGGCTCTTCGGACTAGGTATGGGCACTTTGAGATTGTGGTTATGTCCGTTGGGTTGAGTAATGAACCGACTATATTTATGGATCTTATGAATAGGGTCTTTAAACCCTACCTTGATATGTTTGTGGTGGTCTTTATTGATGATATATTGATTTATTCCCGAAGTGAGGAAGAGCATGTGAATCACTTGAGGGTGGTATGGAAAATCCTGAGGGAGGAGAGGTTATTTGCTAAATATGAAAAATGTGCATTTTGGTTGTAAGAGGTTGCTTTTCTAAGAAGACAGAGGTGACAAGAAATTTTCTTAGACTTAACTCCATTAGATATTAGGAGTTTCTTGGGATTGGCGGGTTACTATTAGAGGTTTGTTAATGGGTTTTCTTCTATTGCTTCTCCCTTATGAAAAGGTTGACCTGAAACAAGGGAAAATTCGTGTGTATTCGATGAATATGAAAAGAGTTTCCAAACTTTGAAAGATAAGCTTGTCTCCGCTCCTATCTGGACTCTACCAAAAGGGTTAGAAGGGTTTGTGGTATATTGTGATGCCTCAAGAATTGGTTTGGAGTGTGTTCTCATGCAAGATGGCTAGGTGATATCACATGCCTCTAGACAAATTAAGGTGCATGAGCAAAATTATACCACCCATGATCTTGAATTGGCGGCGGTAGTGTTTTCTTTAAAAATTTGGTGTCACTACTTGTATGGGGTTCATGTTGATGTGTTTACCACAAGAGTCTCCAATATGTGTTCACACAAATAGATCTTAACTTGAGACAAAGAAGGTGGTTAAAGTGCTTTAAAGATTATGATATGAGTGTGTGTCATCATCCCGATAAAGTAAATGTTGTGGCCGATGATCAGTAGAATGTCCATCTATAGTCTAGCTCATATTAAGGATGGTTGCAAAGAGGTGGCCAGCGAAGTTCACCGGTTAGCTAGGTTGGGGGTTAAGTTGGATGAAAGTTGAAAATGGTGGTTCAGTAGTTGTTAATGGTTCTAAATCTTCTTCGATTGAGGAAGTCAAGTCAAAACAAGATTTGGACACCGCTTTGCTAGAGTTGAAGGCCCTGGTGAAGGATGGGAAAATGGAAGTTTTCTCCCAAGGGGGAGATGGTACCTTACTTACCTAGGTAGATTGTGTATACCTAATGTTGATGACTTAAAAGAATTGATTTTGAAGGAGGATCATAATTCTTCCTACTCTATTCACCCCTGTTCCGCAAAGATGTATAGAGAATTGAGGGAGGTGTATTGATAGGGTGGTAAAAAGAGGTATATTGTCAAATTTGTATTCGGATGTCACGATTGCCAACAAGTAAAAGCCGCACGTCAAAGGCCAGGTGGCCTAGCTCAAGACAAAGAAATTCCTACTTAGAAGTGGGAAGAGATTAACATGGATTTTGTGGTTGTGTTGCCTAAGACTAGGAAACACTTTGACTCTATTTGGGTTGTTGTAGATAGATTGACAAAGTCGAATCATTTTCTACTAATCAAAACCACTTATGGTGCCGAAGATTATGCCAAGATGTATATTCATAAGTTGATTAGATTGCATGGGGTTCCCTTTTCTATCATTTCGGATCGTGGTGCTCAATTTACTTCTCACTTTTGGAGGTCCTTCTAAAGAGGTCTTGGTAACAAGGTCAAGCTTAGCATGACTTTTCATCCTCAAACAGACGGCCAAGCTGAATGGACTATCCAAACTGTTGAGGATATACATAGAGGTTGTGTTTTGGAGTTTAAGGGTAGTTGGGATGAACATCTTCCACCTATTGATTTTTCTTACAACAATAGTTATCACTCAAGCATTGGCATGGATACTTTTGAATCTTTATACGGTTATCTCTATTGGTGAGGTTGGTCTTGGCTAATTCTTAATCGCCTCAATATTTTGGGTATCCACTCAAATTCCATCTCCAAAAATTACATGACCTAAGAAAACCACAGATTTGAGCCAAAATTCACACTTTGAAAACTTTGCATACAACTCATTATCTCAGAGTGTATGCAAGGAGATTCTGAGGTAATCGGTATGCTCCTCCTCATCTTTGGAATACTAAAAAATATCATCGATAAATACAATCACAAACATGTCAAGATATTATCTAAATACTCTATTCATCAAATCCATAAAAGTTGCAAGTACATTCGTCAACCTAAAAGATATCACTAAGAACTCAAAGTGACCGTACCATTTCAAAAAGCCATTTTCGAGATGTCACATTCTCTCACTTTCAAATTATGATAGCCTGATTTGAGGTCTATCTCATAGAAAATAATGGCACCCTGGAGTTGGTCGAAAAATTCATCAATCCTCGAAAGGGGATAATTATTCTTAATAGTCACTTTATTCAACTGCCGATGACAATACAAAATCCTCAAAGAACTATCCTTCTTTCACACAAATAGGACTGGAGTAGAGAGACACTTCATCTTATGAATCCTTTCTCTAACAAGTTCCTCAGCTGCTCTTTCAACTTTTTCAACTCCACAGGGTCCATTCTATATAGTGGAATAGAGATAGGCTGGGTGTTAGGAAGAACATCAATTCTGAAGTTGATATCCCTACCGAGATGGACTCTAGGCAGATCCTCAGGGAATACATCAAGAAATGCATTCACAATTGGAATAGACTCAAGGGATGGGGACTCAACATCATCAGACTTGACTCGTACAAGGTGATAGATACATCCTTTATAGATCAATTTTCGGGACTTTTGGTAAGAAATAAACTTACCCTTCAGCCGAAAAGAATCTCCTCTCCACTCAATAATAGGCTCATTCTGAAACTGGAATTTGACAGTCTAAGTTCGGCAATCAACAAAGGCATAACAGTCATGAAGCCAATACATTTCAAGGGTCACATCAAACTCAACCATCTCTAACTCAATCAAATCAACAAGAGCATCCCTATGATAGATGGACACCACACAATCTCTATAGATTCTCTCAGCTTGATTAACTTACCATCAAGAGTAGAAATAGAAAATGGCTCAAGCAAACACTCATGAAGAATCTCAAATCTACTCGCCACATATGGTATCACAAAAGAGCAAGTTGCCCCCCGAATCAAGTAAAGAAAAGCATAGAAAGGTAAAGACTCAAAGCATACCTATCACAACATCTGGTGCAACCTCAAAATCTTATTCGTTCCAGATAGATAGTCGATTTGTTCCACTGCCTACTCCAGGTGCAACACCTCTCTGGTTATCCCTCACTAAAGTGTTGTGGTACAAGTTTGGGTCTTATCTAGGCCTTATTTCCCCCATCAAACATTCCCTATGGAAATGACCCAATTGAGCATACTTATAATAAGCATTCCCTTCATTTTTACACTCTCCCATATATATCCTGCCACATTTTCCACAAGGTCTCTTCCCTTTAGAGCCATGGGTCACACTTGCTTGGTACTGTGCACCCTGTGGCCTAAAGTTTAACTGACATTGGAATTTGTGATCATATCTATGGCTCGGGGTTGCTGCACTGGGTAAAGACATTACATAGCCCGAGGACCTCTTCTGGAAATAATATCTATCTCCCTTGCTCTGTTTGCTCTAATTCGGCTCAGGCCCTGCTGATCTGTCCTTCTTACTCAAAAGCTCCTCTCTGCCTTTCTTCTTATCCTCCTTAGTCTGTTGGGCATAGACCATCATCCTGGAAATATCCATGCCCAGAATCAGTAACAACGCCTTGCATTCTCTTTTTGCCCACCTACCCAAAGCAGATAAAAATATCCTCATCTTTTCCATCATATCCGAAACCTTCTTCGGTGCATATTTGGACAATTGGATGAACTTCAGGCTATACTGAGTGACTGTTATCCCGTCTTGTTTTAGATTCACAAACTCCTCAACCTTCATCTCTCTCTACTGTTAAGGAAATAAGTGATTGAGAAAGGCACTCTCAAACTCATCCCAAACAACAGGCTCAGCATCATCACCTCGACTCTCTTCCCACTGATTGTACCAAACACTGGCCACATCCTTGAGTTGATAAGCAGCAAGCTCAACTCCCTCAGTCTCAGTTGTATGCATAGTCTTCAACACCTTTCACATCTCATCAATAATGTTCCGAGGGTCCTCTTCAACCGTTGACCTAGTGTAGACAGATGGGTTCATCCTAAGAAAATCCCTTAGCCTGGAAGCAATAATGGGCTTATAAGAGCTAGAGTTAAGGGACGGCGAACCCTGATTCCCATTTTGAGCAGCTACTAACTGGGTAAACATAGCTATAGCTCCTCTGAAATCAGCCTATTTAGTGGGAGCAGGTGGAGCAGTAGGTGTCACAGGAACACCAGCAGTCATAGCTGTCGGCCTCAGCCCCTCATTTCAGTTTGAGGAGGCAACTCTGAAGAAGGGTTCTCATATGTGCTAGCTGAGGCATTCCTATGGGCTTTTGCGTGTCTTGGAGGCATGATTTGCAATCATGTAATGCACAAGTCAGAAAAGAAGATTATAGAGTATTCAACTCTACTGCACGAACACATATCACAAGAAAAGGTAATAGTTTCTAATGTTCTATAGCTTCTTGTTTATGAAGTATGGTGCACAAAACATACATAAACAATACTCTACTAAACACGTCTTCATAGACTCCCTAGGACTCTTGAACTTTGGGCTCTGATACCAAGTTTGTCATACCCCGAGAGGATACCCTTGGCTTCGCCAGCACTCAGAGACTATTACTAGCCCCGAGAGAACCCCTTGGCCTCATCGTGACATCAAACTCAACAATGAAAAAATAACTCAATGAATAAGCATCAAATATAAGCACATATACCTAAAGAAATAACTCTATTTTATCATAGGACCAATGAAAATAGTTTAGATACAGAGACTCATCCAAAACCTCTACTGAAATGTCTACAAAGCCTCTACTCATTAGTCTAGAAATGCACCATGACAGGCCATGGGCTCCTCAATTGAAGAAAGAAATATACTATAAAAATGAAAGATAAAAGGGCTCCTCCAGGATACTAGGAGGGCTCACCAAGCTCGAGGAATGTACTGATCCGGGCCTCAACGATGTGTGTGCTGAAGCCCTCCATTTGTTGTATCTGTATTATAAAATGATACAGGCCCAAAATGGATGTCATTACATGGAATACACTAGTATGTAAAATAGCTCAAGAAAAAAAATAAAGCTTGACTTACTCATCTCGACTCAATGCTCATGCTCAATTCAATTTACGTAATTTTAGAGTAAATCATGCTTTTGAGATAATTCAAGTATAATAGGTTCATTTTGAAATCTCATCCTTAATCAATGTTGCTTGCGAGTTTCTCTTAACCATATACTTTCCACCACCTATAACTAGGTGATGGACAACGAATATGATATCGTTGCCTCACCCATCCTTAACTTGCCACGAAAAAGGATGTGTCAACTCTCCCTCATAGATCCATAGGGATGTACACTTACGGGACAAGATTCGCTAGTATTATGCTGAAACGACTATCCTATGCTAGTAAACGTAGTCCTAAGGTGCTCATCGATCACCCAAATCGGTGCACAATACTCTTCCTAAGACTAAAATATGCTCAATATGATCAGTCAACTCAATCCTCAATGCTCAATCAATCAACTCAAATCTTAATCTCATTTGGGTTATCTCATCTCAAGTGCTCATCATTTCATCTCATCAATGCAAGCAATAAACTCAACTCAAACTCAACAATTCATGCAATGCAATCCATCTGTCACGAGCCAAGGTAGGGCCTATATGTGACTAGCGAATAGGGAACCCAAAAGAACCCCAAACAAGCCTCATAGCATATCACTATACATCCTTGGTCATGAAAGCAATTTAAAATGACAATACATGATAAGCACAAACAAGGGAAAATGGAACTTAGGGAACATCCTTCATATCATAAGCAATAAGAGTCAATAGAGTCAAAGCTCATAGTATAGATACTCCATATGTCCAACAATACCTATACTACATAAAGTAAGAGCGGGGCCAAGACCAAGCAACCGGGCTCACCCTCATAGTCAAAATAAAACCTAAAGAGAGAAAGTCTTAATTCATAGCAAGAGATCATAAGTAACGTGCTTAGAATGGAGGACTCACCAACAAGCTTGAGCGAAGTCGTACTAGCCACGTGGAGGAGATGCACAAGTGGGGCTCCGGTTCCTATATGGTGACATCATGTAGGCATAGAGTATGAGTTAGTATATTTGAATGTACTAAGTATGTGAAATGCAATGCAACAAAAGATAGGCATCATAATCAAAATGCAAAATAATAATCAATGGATAGTATAATAACAATATGACATGTATGATCAATGCTCATGTAAATCATGCTTTGCAAATCAATAGTCTTATATAGACCATAATATGTAAGTGTGGGAAGAAACCTCAACCGACATACCATAAGACCTTTTGGAGGCGCAACCTTCCATACAAGAGCCCATCCCTTTTCGAATTAAGTGGCCTTTATTACGGGAGCCCGTCCCTTTTTGCATTAAGTGACCTTTCTTATGGAAGTCCATCCCTTTTCAGAGTTGCATTCCTTACGGGAGCCCATCCCTTATTGGATTAAGTGACCTTCCTTACGGTAGCCTATCCCTTTTTATATTAAGTGGTATTCCTTATAGGAGCCCATCCTTTTTCGGATTAAGTGACCTTTCTTATGCGAGCCCGTCCAATTTCGAATTATGTGGCATTCCTTACAGGAGCCGATCTATTTTCAGATTAAGTGACCTTCCCTATGGGAGCTCGTCCCTTTTCAAATTAAGTGGCCTTCCTTATGGGATCCCATCCCTTTTTGGATTAAGTGGCACTCCTTACAGGAGCCCATCCCTTTTTGAATAAAGCATATCATAGAGCTAGCTCATCAAACCATTAGATTGCAACCGTCATGAAAGAACTCTTTATTTCCCCAAGAATACAACAACATAAAGACCCAACAATTCACTTGCAGTACCATAGGTGCTTTACATGATTTAGACAAACGTATATACATCAGTTCATCAACATATAATCATCATAACATCATTCAACTCATAGTACATGCATTGGACCTTCATTTCCTCAAGTAACCCCAGTCGGACATTTTATCAAACACTTGACGGGTGTGAAATTGTAGTATAAGACCATGCAATTTAGAGATGAAATCATAGAAGTAAATCCATTGTAAAACCAGCAATCAACACCTTGCAATACCCTCAAGCAACATATACCAAAACCCCTCCTCAAGTCTTATATTAGATCCAATATTTATGGATCAAAACATGCTAAAACAATCATACTTATCTAAACCCCAAATCACTGTGCAGTAAAATGTATAATATGAGAGACCTACTTGTAAATCAACTTTAAATTATGCAATTGAAGTAAAAAGGAAGCTTAGGCACCATGGGTGGAAGGACCCAATGGTTCAACGCCACATACCTTGACTTTGGAGAATCCTTGAAGAAGTTTTGAAATGGAGACTTGAAGCTTAAATGAAATACTTGATTAAATCCTTAAGATTGGTCTTGAGTTTTGGAACTTGAATTTAGGGTGAAGTATTAATCTAAGTGTTTGAGTGAGTATTGGGGAATACTTAGGATGATATGAGGGTGAATTAAGGCTAATTATAGGTAAAAACACGTATAGGAATATTTAGTCCCAAGACTTAAAATCTTGGACTGATCACAAAAAAATAGACTCAGAAATATACACTGGCGCATCGCGGAAGCGGCACGCCTTACACATTGTTTTCAGCTTTCTCGAAAAATTCATAATTCGATTCGGTTACTTTAAAATTGGGGTTAGACACTTTTCCCTTTAATTTTGACCTCATTAACAAGAATATGAAGTTGGATTTTTAAAATAAAAAATGGATTTTGAGATATATGGAAATTAAAATTCTAGGCATTTCGAGGCACATTTTTGGGCACTTTTTGGGATCTCTACAACATCTCCCCCTTGGGGACATTCGCCCCCGAATGTAAAAGAGATATGCCAAGAGTAATCATAAACAAATCAGCCCCAACAAGAATCCATCATTACATTTAAAACACCATTTTCAAAATCTCAACTTAAGGGCAAAATCATCATAAACTTGCCAACTTAAATATGAGTGCATATGAATGACATGGGGCTAGAACATAAGACTTCGAATCATAGGAAGGTCTTGACATGTCACCATAAGTTTGAGTAGAATGAAATATATATGGATATTGCTTCTCCATGCCCGCTCTAGCTCCCCGAGGAACACATACGAATAGGCGACTCTTCCAAAGGGCCTTGATGATCACTACATCCTCATCAATCAATTTCTCCACTCATCCATCCAACACTTCCAATGGGACCTCCTTCTAATCCAACTTATCCTCCACTTCAGCCACAACTTCAAAGAGGTCTATAGCACTAGCGTCACCAACACATCCCCTCAACCTAGAAGCATGACACACCGGATAAACCATACCCCTACCATAAGCAATTCTCAAATTTAGGAAACCTTACTAACCTCCCTCTAGACTATTTAAGGACTTGTAATCTTCAACTCAATTGTCAACCGTAAATACACCTAACCCACTTGGTCCGAAAACCACCATCTCCACCTAGGGAGACAACCTCCACTTTATCATCTTCTCACCCAAAACTTCCAACTCTAATCAGGTAGAATCAAGGCGTGCCTAATCTAGACCCCTTAACCCAAGAAGATTTGGAACCATCAAGAATGCTACACCATTATGCTTAATTTCCATCAAGCTAACTTCTAACCCAACCAACCGATGGATCCCACTAGTCTCCTCCGTATTAGCCACACATTCTAGGCTACTTAGAGTATTGACCGCAACATTAGCCTTACCAGGAAAAATAATGCACACTTATTCATTTAGCAAGAAATCTCTCATCCTCCAAGACTTGCAACACTACCTATAAATGATTCACAAGATCTAAACAAATCAATATCTCATCACTAGAGACCACCACAAACATATCAAGGTAGGGTTTTAAGACCCTATTCAAGAAGCTCATAAACTTAACCAGTGCATAAATCAACCAAATAACTCCAACAATACTCAAATGCTCACCTCTTGTCTGGAAAAACTCTTAAGAATATCACCTACCCTCATCCTCACGTAGAGACAAAACCTGAAACAAAGATCGAGCATACAGAAGTGACTAACCCATTATAGTTGACCAAATAGGTCAACCATCCTTGCCTATCATATTACAACCTTACGGGTCCTACACTCATCGGAAGAATGCTATGCAAATAGAAAAACTACCTCAAGACGTCCAACCTATCAAGCTAGGGTCAACCAAGATCACAAGACAAGACTCTACGCATCAAGAACGTGGGGAAAACCCTAGAGATCAATTGAACCTTAAGACAAGAATGGACCTACCTCTTTTGCTACCACTTGACCACCACATCAGGCCTCTTCCACTTAAGGATGGGTTCATTAGGGAGTTGGATTCTAACTCTACAGGTCCTACCACCAAAGGAGACATATCCCATTCCAAGTACCATATTAAAATCCACCACCTCAAATCCAACAAGCCACAAGGAAAGAACTAATGCAATATGAATATGGAACAACACCTATGAACCTTCTAGTAACAATATACCCAACAAAAAGATAGAAACCAAAGATCAACACCATAACTTGGGCACACAAAAAGCCCCCACTGGCAACCAAAAAGAATAGAGAAGAAATAGTGGCACATCGTGCCTAACAATACATGCACAACAAATCCAAGGAAACTTCAACATACCAATAGCAACATCAGGCACCTCATCTCTACCTTCGTATTGAGCATGGGGATAATCAACAACCCGGTGACCCATTTCACAACATCTAAAGCAAGCATTAGAGTTCCTCCAACACGGCCCACCATGGTTTTTCCTACACATAGGTAACTTGGGCTTTAACCCTCTACTATTACTACCTTGGCATCTTGGTTTATCATTGGCAATCCTTTCATTAAGATCATTGGAAGACTCTTGGCCTTGGTGGAATCGTCCATCCTTGGAACCTTGAAACTTATCATTAATACGGGCCCTCTTAGCCTCTCTACTCCTTCTATTCATCAAATTCTCCTTTTCCATTTTTTTAGCATAGGTCATCAACCAGGAAAAGTCCATGTCACCAATCAACATAATGGACCGGCATTCTTTACTCACTAAGTCGAACGCCCTCATCACAAACTTGTTCATTCTAGACCTTGGGTCGGCAACCAAGTAAGGGGAAAACTTTGAAAGTTTGTTGAACTTGAGGGCATACTCCCTCACACTTATTGACACTTGTCCCAAATTCAGGAATTCAACCAATTTATCTTCCCTAAGCTCAAGAGGGAAGAACCAATTAAGGAAACCACCTTGAACTCTTCCCAAAGCACCACATAGCCAACTCCTTTCTCTTCCTTCCATTGGGTGTACCATATTTGTGATACTCCTTTGAGTTGGTAGGCCGACAACTCTGCCTTTCCTTTTGGCCTCACACCAATAATAGCCAATATCTTGCAGACTTCATCAGTGAACTCTTGAGGGTCCTCATCAACCATTGACCCATAGAATTCCGGGGGATTCATTCTTATGAAGTCTCTCACCCGCGAAGCTAGTGTAAGAGCGTGAGGGGCTTGGGCCACTTGATTGGCTTGATCAGCCACAACTTGCGCAAGCAAGGTGAGAGCATCCTGAAGATCCCCATTGGCCAGTTGCTCCTCGGGAGTATGGACCCATCTTTCTCTTGTGTTCGACATGATCTAGCATAGCAAAGAACAATCGTTACAGGGGAAAACTTACTCCAACTCTATGGCACAGCTTAGAACATGAACAAGGGAAGCATTTCCTAAAATGTCTCATAGCCTCCTACACATAGTTGTGGTACACAATATAACCACGAATACAAATCTAATCGATGCAGTGTGTTGGACTCCGAGGATCTATTAACCTAGTGTTATGATATCAAGTTTCTCATGACCCAAGCCTAGGGCCTAGACGTCTCGACGGATGGGGAACCCGAAAGAACCCCAAAGAAGCCTCATAGAATATCATTACACATCTTTGGCCGCGGAAGCAATTTAAAATGACAAGAAATAATAAGCATAAATAGGGAAAATTGGTATAAGAGAACATCCTTCATATCATAAGCAACAAGAGTCAATAGAGCCAAAACCCATAATATAGATACACTTTATGTCCAACAATACCTCTCCTACATAAAGGTAAGAGCGGGGGCTAAGACAAAGCAACCGGGCTCACCCTCATAGTCAAAACATAACCAAAAGAGAGAAAGTTTTAATTCATAGCAAGAGATCATAAGTAACATCCTCGAAATGGAGGACTCACCAACAAGCTTGAGCAAAGTCATACTAGCCATGTGGAGGGGGATGCTCAAGTGGGTTTCTGGTTCCTACATGGTGACATCATATAGGAATAGAGTATGCGCTAGTACGTTTGAATGTATTAAGTATGTGGGATGCAATGCAAAAAGAGATAGGCATCATAATCAAAATCCATATTAATAATCAATAGATAGCATAATAACAATGTGACATGTACGACCAATGCTCACGTAAACCATATTTTGCAAATTAATAATCTTACATAGTTCATAACATATAAGTATGGGAAGAAACCTCAATCGATGTAACATAATACCTTTTGGAGGCGCAACCTTTCTTACAGGGAGCCCGTCCCATTTCGGATTAAGTGGCCTTCCTTACAGGAGCTTGTCCCTTTTCGTATTAACTTATGGGAACCCATCCTTTTTCGGATTAAGTGGCATTCCTTATGAAATCCCGTCCCTTTTTGGATTAAGTGACCTTCCTTATGGGAGCCCGTCCCTTTTCAAATTAAGTGGCACTCCTTATGGGAGCCCATCCCTTTTAGAATTAAATGAACTTCTTTATGGTAGCCTATCTCTTTTTATATTAAGTGGCATTCCTTAAGGGAGTCTGTCCCTTTTTGGATTAAGTGACCTTCTTTACGGGAGCCCGTCCCTTTTCGGATTAAGTGGCCTTCCTTATGGGAGCCCGTTCCTTTTTGGATTAAGTGGCACTCCTTATGGGAGCCCATCCCTTTTCGAATAAATCATTTCATAGAACTAACTCATCAAACCATTACATTTCAACCGTCAAGAAAGAACTCCTTATTTTCCCAAGAATACAACAACATGAGGACCCAACAATTCATTTGTAATACCATAGGTGTTTACATGATTTCGACAAACATATATATATCATTTCATCATCATATAATCATTACAATATTATTCAACTCATAAGACTTACACTGGACCTTCAATTCCTCATGTAACCTTAGCCGGACATTTTATCAAACACATGTAGGGTGTTAAATGGTAGTATAATACCCTGCAATTTAGGGATGAAATCATGGAAGTAAATCAATTGTAAAGCCATCAATCAACACCTTGCAACCCCCTCAAGCAACATATATCAAAACCCTTACTCAAATCTTATGTTAGATCCAAGATTTATAACTCAAAACATGTTAAAACAATCATACTTTCATAAACCCCAAATCATTGTGCATTGAAATTTATAATATGCAAGACTCACTTGTAAATCAACTTTAAATAATGCAATATAAGTAAAAAGAAGGCTTAGGCACCATGGTTAGAAGGACCCAATTGTTCAATGCCACATACCTTGACTTTGGAGAACACTTGAAGAAGATTGAAAATAGAGACTTGAAGCTTAAATGAAATCCTTGATGAAGTCCTTAAGATTGATCTTGAGTTTTTGGACTTGAATTTAGGGTGAAGTTTAAGTGTTTGAGTAAGTATTGCGGAATGCTTAGGATGATATGAGTGTGAAATAAGGCTAAGTATAGGTTAAAATTAGTATGGGAACATTTAGGCCCAAGACTTAAAAGGCTTGGACCTAGCAAAAAAAAATATACTCAGAAATATATGCTGGCGCGTCACGGACGTGGCGTACCTTACACACTGTTTTCAGCTTTCTTTAAAAATTCATAATTCGATTCGGTTGCTCTAAAATCGGGGTTAAATCCTTCTCCCCCTAATATTGACCCCCTGCATAAGAATACGAAGTCGAATTTTGAAATAACAAATGGATTTTGATATATATGAAAATTAAAATTTTGGGCATTTCGAGGCACATTTTCGGGAACTTTTTGGGGTTGTGACACCCTCAAACTCGACTCAACTCAAATAACAGTCATTTAGACACACTCAATTTGAGCTACCCCTTTGAGTTGGTACACCTCCAACTCCGCCTTTTTCACCTATGATATTCAAGATTTTGTAAACCTCATCAATGAACTCTTGTGGATCTTTATCCACCTTTGACCCATGGAAAACTGGAGGATTCACTCTCATGAAGTCTCTTACCCTAACTCTCGAGGTAGTAGCATGAGGGGCTTAGGCCCTTTGATTGACTTGGTTGGCCACAACTTGGGCAAGCATAGTGAGAGCATCCCGGAGCTCACTATTGGTAAGTTGCTCCTAGGGAGTTTGGGCCTATCTTCCTCTAGTGTTAGGCATGATCTAGCATAGAAAAGAACAATCGTGCGGGGGGACTTATCATAACTCTATAGCATGACTTATAATATGAAGAAGGGAAACATTTCCTAAAATGTCTAATAGCCTCCTATTCATGTCATGGAGCGCTTCACAACCATGAATAAGACTGTAATAGACGCGGTTTGTTGGACTCTGAGGATCTATCAACCTAGTTCTCTGATACCAAGTATGTCACGGCCTAAGCCTAGGGCCTAGACGTGACACGGCGAGTGAGGAACCCGAAGGAACCCTAATCAAGCCTCTTAATTTATCATTACATATCATTGGTCGCGAAAATATGTGAAAGACATAAAGTAAGAATAAGGGGCAAAGGATCTAAGGGATAGCTTGGAAAACATCATCATCAAGAGACAAAGAGTCAAAGCTCATATCATAGATATATAACTTGCCAACAAACACCTCTAAATACATAGATAAGAGCAGGGGCCAAGACAAGGTAACCCGGCTCACCCTCATAGTAAAAATAGAACATAAAGTAGTCTCAATATAAAGCAAGGGAAAACATTGACAAAGGCCCCCGAAATTGAGGACTCACCAACTAACTTGAGTAGCACCGAACTAGCCACATGGAGGAGGATAATCAACTTAGGCTTCGGTTCCTACATGGTGATGTCATGTACGCAAGAGTATGTGTTAGTACATTTGAATGTACTAAGTATGTAGGATGCAATGCAACAAGAAATAGGCATCATAATCAAAATGCATGACAATTGGCAATAGACATAATATAGCAATATGGCATGTATGACCAATGCTAAAGTGAAACATGCTTAAGAAATTCTTGCACATACACGATATCATATGTATAGAATATACCAAATTAGATCTTCAAAGTACAAACCCCTCGATAGGTTAGTGATGATGTCACCCCATCACTTAGGTGGTGAAGTAATAACCGTTCACTCATTTGATGAGTACAAATCCCCAACTTGGTTGGTGATAATGCCATCCCATCACCTAGGTGGTGAAGCACTAACCTTTCACTCGATTGGTGACTACAAACCCCCATCTCGGTTATCCAGGTTCTTAGACCCCCCAGATTGGGTATGGTCTAATGCAATACTTTATATAGTATTATCACGTACAGAAGCTCATTTCATCATTATAACATCAATCATATCATATCATGTGCTTTGGACTTCCAATTCTACAAGAAACCCTAGCCGGACATTTTATCAAAAACTTGGGGGGGAGTAATAGGGGTAAAAGGCCATGAAATTTAGAGATGAAGTCATGCAAGAAAATCTGTTGTAAAACCATCAATCAACACCTTGCAACACCCCAAAGACATTCACATCAAAACCCCTTATCAAATCCAACATTGGATCCAAGATTTAGAGCTCAAAACATGCTAAAATAACGATACTTTCATGAACTCAAATAACTGTACAGTAAATTTCTTAAATATACAAGACACATATGTAAAATCAACTTTAATAATGAAACTTGAGTGAAAAGGATATTACGGCACCATGCGCAGAAGAATCCAATGGCTAAAACCTACATACCTTAGCTTTGGAGAAGCTCTTGGTGAAGATTGGCAATGAAGGCTTGAACCTTAAAGGAAATTTTTAATTCCTGATGAGGGTTTTGAGACTTGAATATTGGAGTGAAAACATGGCTATGTGTTTTGGGGAGTATTGGGAAATGTTTAGGACGATATAAAGGTGAAATGCGACTAAGTATAGATAAAAACACATTTGGGAACACTTAGGCCCAAGACCCAAAAATGTTGGACTGAGATAAAATCACTGACAACAAAATACACAGGTCTATATCTAGTCCACAACACGGACCTATCAAGGAGGTCAAATTAACACATATCCGCAACAGTTGTGCGTCGCGGTGCTGTCGCAGATCATTTCTGGAAATTGAATTTTTGGAAATTTGAAATTATGAATCAATTGCTCTAAAATTGGGTTAGACCCTTTTCCCCCTAATTTTACCCCCTGAATAAGGATGTGAAGTCGTATTTTCAAAATAGAAAATGGATTTTGAGATATATGGAAATTAAAATTCTGGGCATTTCGAGGCACGTTTTCGGGCTCTTTTGGGATCGTTACAATATCTCCCCCTTGGGAACATTCGTCCCCAAATGTACAAGAGACGTATAATACAAGAGTGATCATCAACAAATCAGACCAACAAGAATTCAACATAACATGTAAAACACCATTTTCAAATTCTCAACATGAGTGTAAAATCATCATATGTTTACCCACTTAAATATGAATGATGTAGAGGCTGAAATATGATACTTAAAATCACATAAGGGACTTAGGATTAGTACCTTAGGCTTGATTTGAGTAGAAAAGACAAGGATACCACTTTTGCATGTCCGCTTTGGCCTCCTATGTAGCACTTTCCACTTGTTGATTCCTCCAAAGGATCTTAACGGATTCGACCTCTTTATTCCTCAATCTCTTTACTTGTCTATCCAAGATCTGAAATAGAACCTCCTCATAAGTTAAGTTATTCTCAGCAACACCCCCAACATTAAGAGTCACAATGGCATTAGGATCACCAACACATTTTCTCAACATAGAGACATGGAACACCGGGTGAACCAAATTCATTTCACTAGGCAACTTTAACTCATAAGCTACCTTGCCAACCCTCTCTATCACCTCATAAGGACAAACATACCTTGGACTCAACTTCCCCTTTTTACTAAAACGGACCATACATTTCATTGGGGAAACCTTCAATTAGACCCAATGACCCACTTGGAATTCTAGGTCTTTCCTTCTTACATCGGCATAGCATTTTTAACAACTTTGGGCTATTTTTAATCATTCTCTAATCATCCTAACTTTCTCAAGAACCTCCCTAACCAGATCCGGTCCCACTAAAGCCACATTTCCAACCTCAAACAAGCCCACCAGCGATCTACAACGCCTCCCATAAAGAGCCTGAAATAGAGCCATACCGATGCTAGAGCGATAACTATTGTTATAGGCAAACTCAATCAATGGAAGGTCATCATCCAAACTACCTTTATCTTTATGCTCTAAGTCACAATCTCTAAGAAAATCCTCAAGCGTATCAATTGTCCTTTCGGCTTGGCCATTTGTCTGAGGGTAAAAGTTCGTACTAAGGCATACTTTGGTACCAAGACCCCTATTGAAAGACCTCCAAAAGTGTGAAGTGAATTGTGCCCGGCGATCCGATATGATGGATAAAGGAACCCCATGTAACCTCGCTAACTCATGGATGTACAACCTTGCATACTCTTCAGCCCCATATGTAGTTTTAACCAGTAGAAAGTGAGTCGATTTTGTCATTCAATCAACCACAACCCAATTGGAATCAAAACCTTTTCTAGTCTTGGGCAACCCAACCACAAAATCCATATTAATCACCTCTTATTTCCAAGTGGGAATCTCTATATCTTGGGTTAGGCCACCCAGCTTTTGGTGTTCGGCTTTGACTTGTTGACAACTATGGCAACCGGAAACAAATTTGGCAATGTCCCTCTTCATGCCTACCCAACAATACATATCCCTCAAGTCTCTATATATTTTGGTTGAACCAGGGTGGATAGAGTAAGAAGCGTTATGGGCCTCATAAAGAATTTTCTCCCTCAAATCATCAACACAAGGCACACACAACCTACCCCGGTATCTAAGGGTCCCATCTCCTCCTTGGGAGAAAACCTCTAATCTGGCCTCTTTCACCAAGGCCTTCAATTCAAGTAAGGAGGAGTCTAGATCTTTTTTTGCTATCACCTCATCAACCAAAGAAGATTTAGAACCATCAACAACAACACCACCATTACCCACATCTTCCAACCTAACCCCCAATCTAGCCAAGCAACGCACCTCCCTAGACATCTCCCTATCACCACCATCCACATGAGCTAGGCTACCCATGGAAACTAGACTCAAAGCATCTGCCACATATTTGTCATACTCGGATGATAATGCACACTCACGTCATAATTTTTGAGACATTCTACCCACCTTCTTTGTCTCAAGTTGAGATCTTTTTGAGTGAAGACATATTGTAGGCTCTTATGATCGGTGAAGACATCTAGATGCACCCCATAAAAATAATGATACCAAATCATTAATGCAAACACAGTGGCGGCTAATTGAAGGTCATGTGTTCGTAGTTCTTTTCATGAACTTTGAGTTTTCTAGAAGCATAGGCTATGGCCTTACCATTTTACATTAGCACACTACCCAAACCTAGTTTAGATGCATCATAATACACAACAAAACCCTCAAGCCTATCTGGTAGTTACAATATAGGAGCAGATACAAGCCTATCCTTCAATTTTTGGAAGCTTCTCTCACATTCATCGATCCACACAATCTTAACCTTCTTTTGAGTTAATTTGGTCATAGGGGAAGCAATGGAGGAGAACCCATTCACAAATCTTTTATAGTAACCCGCAAGGACCAAAAAGCTTCTAATATCTGACGGGGTCAATGGTCTTGGCCAATTTCTAATCACATCAGTTTTCTTAGGATCCACTTTTATTCCATCCCCTGACACCACATGACCTAATAATACAACCTCTTTTGACCAAAACTCACACTTGTCATATTGGCATATAATTTCTCCTCCCTCAACCCTTGCAACACAACCCTCAAATTACCCATATGCTCCTCCCTACTATGTGAATAGATCAATATATCATCAATGAAGACCACAACAAAGAAATTAAGATAAGGTTTGAAGACCCTATTCATTAGGTCCAGAAGATGGCCAGCAATCTTCACTCACCAAGTCGGAGACCCCCATCACAAATTTATTCATTCTAGATCTAGGATCGGCCACCAAGTAAGGAGAATACTTTAAAAGTGGATTAAATTTGAGGGCATACTCCCTCACACTCATAGCAACTTATTTCAAGTTCATAAACTCTACCAACATTGGTTCCCTAAGCTCAAGAGGGAAGAACCAACTAAGGAAATCCAATTTGAATTCTTCCCAAAGCACCACATAACCATTTCCATTCTCCCCCTTTCATTGCTTATACCAAATTTGGCCTATACCTTTGAGTTAGTATGCCTCTAACTCCGCCTTTTCATTTGGCCAAACAGCTATGATATTCAAGATTTTGTAGACCTCATAAATGAACTCTTGTGGATCTTCATCAACCTTTGACCCATGGAAAATCGGAGGATTTATTCTCATGAAGTCTCTTATTCTAACTCCCAGCGTAGTAGCATGAGGGGCTTGAGCCCATTGATTGACTTGGTTGGCCACAACTTGGGCAAGCATAGTGAGAGCATCCCAGAGATCACCACTGGTAGGTTGCTTCTAGGGAGTTTAGGCCATCATCCTCTAGTGTTAGGCATGATTTAGCATAGCAAATAATAATCATTAAGGGGGAAAACTTATCACAACTTTATAGCACGACTTAGAATATGAAAAAGGGAAATATTTCCTAAAACGTCTCATAGCCTCCTATGCATAGTCATGGAGAGCTTCACAACTATGAATAGGACACTAATCGATGCGATTTGTTAGACTCCAAGGATCTATCAACCTAGTGCTCTGATACCAAGTTTGTCACGACCCGAGCACATGACACGGCAAATGGAGAACCCAAAGGAATCCCAATCAAGCCTCATAACTTGTTACTATACATCATTGGTCACGAAAATATGTAAAAGACAAAAGTAAGAATAAGGGGCTAAGGGATAGCCTGCAAAACATCACCATCAAGAGACAAAGAGTCAAAGCTCATATCATAGATACATAACTTGTCCAACAAACACCTCTAAATACATAGATAAGAGCAGGGGCCAAGACAAGGTAACTGGGCTCACCCTCATAGTCAAAATAGAACATAAAGTAGAGTGTCTCAATATAAAACAAGGGAAAACATTGACCAAGGTCCCCGAAATTGAGGACTCACCAACTAACTTGAGTAGCACCGAACTAGCCACGTGGAGGAGGAGGATAATCAACTTAGGCTTCGGTTCGTACATGGTGATATCATGTAGGTAAGAATATCTATTAGTACGTTTGAATATACTAAGTATGTAGGATGCAATACACTAAGAAATAGGCATCATAATCTAAATGGATGACAATAGGAAATAGACATAATGTAGCAATATGGCATGTATGACCAATTCTAAAGTGAAACATGCTTAAGAAACTCCCACTCATATAAAATATCATATGTGTAGAATAGGTCAAATTAGATTTCCAAAGTACAAACCCCTTAGTAGGTTAGTGATGATGCCACCCCATCAATTTGGTAGTGAAGTACTAACCCTTCACTCGGTTGATGAGTACAAACCCCCAACTTGGTTATCCGAGTTCTTAGCCCCCCCGGATTGGACATGGTCTAATGTAACACTTTATATAGAATTTATAATGTACATAAGCTCCTTTCAACATCATAATATCAATAACATCATATCACATGCTTTGGACCTTCAATTCCACAAGAAATCCTATCCGAAAATTTTATCAAACACTTGGGAGTGTGTAATGAGGGTACAAGACCATGCAATTTAGAGATGAAATCATGCAAGAAAATTTATTATAAACCATCAATCAACACCTTGAAACAACCCCAAGACATTTACATCAAAACCCCTCATCTAATCCAACATTAAATCGAAGATTTAGAGCTCAAACCATGCTAAAATAACCATACGTTCATGAACTCAAATCACTGTGCAGTAAATTTCTTAGATATACAAGACCCACATGTAACATCAACTTTAAATCATGCAACTTGAGTAAAAAGGAGATTACGGAACCATTCGTGGAAGAACCCAATGGCTAAAACCTACATATCTTAGCTTTGGAGAAGCTCTTAGTGCAGATTGGAAATGGAGGCTTGAAGCTTGAAGGAAATCCTTAGTTCCGGATGAGGGTTTTGAGACTTGAATTTTGGAGTGAAAATATGGCTAAGTGTTTTAGAGAGAATTGAAAAATATTTAGGATGATATAACGGTGAAATTTGGCTAAGTATAGATAAAATACATTTGGGAACACTTAGGCTCAAAACGAAAAAGCCTTGGACCAAATAGAAATCACTGACAATAAAATAAACAGGTCCTTGTCTAGTTCGCGATGTGATCTATCGCAGAGGACAAATTAATACATGTCCACGATAGCTCCACATCGCGGTGCTATAATGGATTGTTTCTGGAATTATAATTTTTGAAAATTTGAAATTGTGATTCGATTGCTCTAAAATTGGGGTTAGACCCTTTCCCCCCTAAGTTTGACCTCTTGAACAAGGATATAAAGTCGAATTTTTGAAATAATAAATAGATTTAGAGATGAAAATTAAAATTTCGGGCATTCCTAGGCACGTTTTTGAGCACATTTTGGGGTCGTTACAATCATAATGATTTCAACATTATCATAGAATTAATATAATTAATATATCTAAATCATTAATGTCTCAATACTATCAATGTCTCAATATATAAATATTAGCACAAAGCTAGCCAGAACTTTTTTCCTTCGGCTTTTCATCACAAATGAAATATCAAGAACATAAAGTTCATCATATCAGAAGTATCACTTCCATAATCAAAAATGCAGGCAAGACATCCATATAGTTCCTTTATTAATAATTCATCTATCAGCTAACTGTGTTTCAATGTTTGATTTATTATTAGCACATGCCATAATAATTACAATATAACATAGCTCAACTCTTTCAATTACCCTTAGTTATCATAGCTTAGGACAATTCATCATTTGAGTTCTTACTTCATAAGAAAATAGCTTCAAAATTTTCAACATCTCGATATGCACATTTAGCTCAACATTTGACACAAGAGATTCAATACACATTTCATACAATAAAATCCTAAGTTCAACAATTAGAACATCATGAATACCTTCACCATCAACAATAGTATCTCATAATTAAAGTCATACATATCATCATTTCTACCTTCCCATTACTCAAATCATATCCGCTAAAAACGTTCACTAACTCTAAAGTTTATACTTAATTCATTTGCTTATAGTCAAGTACTCAAATCTCATAATCAAATAGTCAAATCAATCAAAAATATGATAATCTACAAGTTCTCAAGTATACATAATTTCACAAGTCAAAGATTCACAATATTTAAAATAACCCAATCCACAATCCTATGATCGAAGCCTATAGTAGTATAATTCTATTCCAGTTCATGCCACAAGTCATCCAAATCGACATACATAGGATAAACAAGGTTCAATCATACATAATAAAAAGTTAGAAGTCCACTTGCCTTAATTCAAGTCTAAATCAGCTCAAATCTAAGCCTTTTTTCCCTTCCACAATACTCCAAATCACGACAATCTCAAATGTTGAACCGTGAACTAGCAAATCAGATTGAATCCACAAAATTTTTTGTAAAAACACCACATCACTATCAATAATGAGATATACGCATCAAAAGGAGTCAATTGATACCCATAACGATAGGAATTAGCTTTTGGGAAAAATGGTTAAAAATTAGGTTATTTTTTAAGAAAATCTCAAATCTGGAAATTGAGCTTAAATTCAGGTTCTACACAAAAAATGGAGTTTGTAGGCGAAAATACGACAAACTATGAGTAAAAATTGAGGAGAAATCATCATTAATTCTTGAATCGTGTTCCTGGAAACCCATGAAAATCAGAGGGTTGAAACCAAAATATTTCAAGTCGAAATCATATTTTAAATATTGAAATTAAAAGAATTTGTGTTAGGAAGTTTACCCAAATGAAAATCCACGGGAAATCTTGGTCAAAATTGCACCTCCAAGCTTTTAGATCTTAAAAATTGAAGAAAATGGATATTGAGGATACGTTTTATCTTGATTTTGGGCACATTTTTGTTACCATATAGAATAAATTTATTTTGATTGCATTCATCAATGCAAATGAAAGTAGCTGTTTTATTTATAGAACAACCTAATGCTTATAACTTATTAAATGCCTTAGTGGAAACATGGCTTGATTTCTTACTTTGACTCCATATTATACCTCAATAGTGGAGATGCACTGCATCCTTCCACTTGAGGCATAAAACCACATACATTATGAAATTGGTACTTTTTTAAGAGTAAGCCCCTAAAAGAATGGTCAAGTTCAATTCCTTGAGGTAAAACATATTCTACAAATTATTTACGTTTGACGCATGTCACGTGTTTGACCCCTGCACCAATGAAAAACCTCATATTTAAATGGGGAAGGGTGGAGGAGCAGGCATATTTTTTACCCACTTTTGAATAGTGGAGCATTGTTTCTCAAGATTTCTCAACAACATACCCAATACCCAGTGTAATCTCACAAGTGGAGTTTGGGAAGGATAGTGAGTGTGTAGATCTTACCTTTACCTAGGTAGGTAGAGAGGCTTTTTAAGAAAAAACTAGGGTAGAATTTAGGAATTCATAGTAGAAGTTTTTAGTTCTCCAATAACTCTCTATAAATAGCTAAATTATATTATCGAGGGTGTATCATTGAACTCTATTTCGCGAAACTAATTATTTCCCCAACTTGATATAGATTTGTAAATGGATATCACTCAACACAGTGTGGAAGAATGAATTTTGGATAGCTAATGTTTGCATATTTTAATTGTTTTCTTGTTTTACGTGCATTTTCTTTTTTTCAAATCAAGCATGGTACATATACTTCCATGGACATGTTCTTATAATGGTGACCAATAATGATTTTGTCACATCGCAGGAGCCACTGAAACCACTTCTAAATCTAAACAAGGTATGATATATTGGTATAGTGCTATTGTTCTTGACTTGTTGCACAATTATTGGTTTTCTTTGGTTCATGTTTTCTATAATATCCCTTATGATCGTCTTTTTTGATAAGCTACATGTTTGTTTATGCACTATACTCTTTTCTAATTTATCTTTTCTATAAGTTATGTGCCAAGATCCAAGTCTAGGGCCTAAATGTGACAGGCGAATGGGGAACCGGAAGGAACCCCAAACAAGCCTCATAGCATAACATTACACATCCATGGTCACAGAAGAAATTAAAATGACAATAAGAGATAAGCATAAACAAGGGGAATTGGGAGTAAGGGTAAACTTCCATATTGTAATCATCAAGAAACAAGAGAGTCAAGGCTTATAGCATAGATACATAACATCTCTAACAACACCTATGCTATATAGATAAGAGGGGGGCTAAAACATGCAACAGGGCTCACGCTCATAGTTAATGAATATATGAAAGAAAGATAATTCTGGAACATAGTATGAGATCATAAGCAATGTCTCCAGAATGGAGGATTCACCAATAAACTTAAGTAAAACCGTACTAGCCACATGGGTGGAGATGCTCAAATAGCGCACTTGTTCTTACATAGTGATATCATGTACGCATAGAGTATGCGTTAGTACATTGGAATGTACTAAATATGTAGGATGCAATGCGATAAGAGATAAGCAATATAATCAAAATCCATAATCATAGCAAGAGATAGAATATTAGCAACATGACATGCATGAACACTGCTTGTAGTAAAATATGCTTGAAAATAATTATTCTTACATTGCTTGTCTAACCCAATAAGGTGACATGATTAGATCATCCAAATACCTTGTGCTAGTTGGTGTGGAACATAACATTAGTCATAACCACTTCTGGTAGGTAATGGATGGTACACGAGGCTAAAAAGATAGCCTAATTCATGACCCCCTACATGTAAACAAGAGATAACGAATAGCACATGAGGGTAAAAGGTAGCATAGTTCATAACCCCTACATGTGTGCATATGAGGATAGGTATTCCACATATTTCATAATCCCATCCTATGAGTATATTGCATAACTTCAGACCATACACAAGTTTAAGGAGTACCACATAGTTCATAACCCCTATGTGTGAATATGAGTAAATGAGCAGCATTGATTCATACATGAGGGTAAGGTGTACAACATAGGTTCATAACCCCTACATGTAGAACTTGGCATTGTGCTAGAGGGTAAAGCATATAACATAGTTTGTAACCTCTTCTAGTAGGCTCCACAATTTACAAGAGCATAAACCTTAGCATAGGGAATCAATGACCCATCAGTGATTCCCAAGAATATAATAACATGAGAGCCCAACAATTCAAACATAAGAATAGATCATCACCAAATATTGCCCTTGCATTAACAGAAAAAGGCTCATAAGAGGTATAATCTTTGAAAAAGGGCTTAGCTTCATACTTTCAATACCATAGGTGATTTACATGTTTTAAACTATTCATTCCTTTCATCATCATATTCTCATTCAACTGATAAGATGTGCATTGGACCATCAATTCCTCAAAAATCCTAAATTGGATATTTTATCAAATACTTGGAGGGTGTGTGATGCTAGTGTAAAATTATGCAAGTCAAGAGTGTTGTCAAGCTAGAAAATCCAAGTTAAAACCATCAATAGACACTTGGTAACAGCCTCAAACAATATACATAACCCTTCATCAAATCTCACAATAGATCTTAGATTAATAGCCAAAATATAGTAAAACACTCACAATTTAATAGACCCCAACATAGTGTGCAATAATTTTCACAATACATAAGACCCATGAATAAATCAACTTTAAATCATGCAATTTGTAATAAAAGGAAGCTTGGGCATCATGGGTGAAAGGAACCTATGAAAGAAACCCACATACCTTAGCTTTGGAGATGACCTTGATGAAGATTGGAGATGAAGACTTGAAGCTTGAGGGGAAATCCTTAGATCCGGATGAGTTTTGAGACTTGAGTTTAGGAGATGAAATATTGGCTAAGTATTTGAATGAGTGTTGGAAAATGTTATGAATGATATGGCGGTGAAAAATAGTTTAAGTATAGGTATTTTCACATTTGGGAACACTTTGGCCCAAGACATAAAGGTCTTGGACCGAACTTGAAAAACAGAACAGAAAAAGCACTGAGGCGCGCTGTAACGCGCTAACCTCTCCAAAAATTGACACTTTGAAATTTGAAATTGTGAATTTTTCGTTCTAAAATTGGGGTTAGACCCTTCTCCCTCTAAATTTGACCCCCTAAACAAGAACATCAAGTCAGATTTTTGATATAAAAGACGGATTTTGAGATATATGAAAATTACGATTCTGGGCACTTTCGAGGCATATTTTCAGATTTTTTTTGGAGTCGTTACAATATCTCCCCCTTGGAAACATTTATACCCGAATGTCAAAGAAACACATATGAGAAGAGTAATCATGGACAAATCATACCCAACAAGAATGCAACAATACATTTAAAACGCCATTCTCAAAATATTAACATAAGTATCAAAAATCGTCATGAACTTGTTAACATAAACATGGATGCATTCAAATGACATAAGGGATGAAACATAAGGCTTAGAATCATGAAAGCAATTGACGTGTTACTATAAGCTTGAGTAGAATGAAAGAGATGCGAAAATCGTTTCTCCATGCCCGCTCCCTGAGAGATACTTTCGACTTGACGAACCTTTCAAAGAGCCTTAACAAACACCACATCCTTTTTAATCACTTTCCACCCTTCCATCCAAAACCTCCATCGAGACCTACTCCTAAGTCAAATTATCCTCCACAACACCCATAACCCCAAAGAGTTTTTTGACACTAGACTCATTAACACTTCCCCTCAACCTAAAAACATGAAGAATCAAACAAACCATAACCATATCCCTAGGTCGTTCCACCCTTATGCAACTTTACCAACCTCCCTATACATTCTATGAGGACTCACAACCCTAAACTCATTTGTCAACCTTAATCACACATAGCCAACTTGGTACGATAAACCACCTCAAGACCTTCAATCCATCAAACCAAATTCAACCAAGATCATAAGATAAGACTTTATGCAATAAGAACATGGTGCAACCCTCATAAGCCTTTCTAGCACCAATAGACCAACATAACAAAATCTTACTAGAAAAAAGGAATAATAAAAGGAATAGCGACTCTCGGACCATCTTTGTCAATCAACTTTAAACACACACAAAAGACACTTAGTACCAAATGTCACCATCTCCCTATTGGGAGACAACCTCCACTCTACCATCTTTTCTCCCTAAACCTCCAACTGTAATCTAGAGGAATCAAGGCCTTACTTAACTATCCCCTTCACCCATAGAACATTGAGAACCATCAAAGCCACTACACAACCATTCTCAACCTCACCTAACCTAGTCAACCGGGGAACTCCTCGAACCACTTTCTTGCCACCCAAAGGTCTCCACTTTCCATAATTAACAAGCAACCTCACCTCTTCCGAATTCACAACATCACCTTCAAATGATTCACAAGCTCTCCTCACTTCTGGAAGCAATCAACACATCATCACCAAGAACTACCACAAATGTGTCAAGGTAAGGTTTTAAGACCATATTCATGAGACCTATGGGCATGACCAGTGCATAAGTCAAACCAAAAGATGCCACCCAAAATTAAACATACTAGAAAGGACATTTTATCACCCATTGGTCATCGAAAAAAACTTGATAGAAATAACTTAGGCTCCACACCCCTAATTCTTGTTTGGAGCATTAGAAGACTCTTTTCCGTGAAACTCGATACCTTGTTGAACTGATCATTCTCAAACTAATCCCTCTTGGACTCACCACTCCTCTTCTTCCTAAGCTTTTTACCCTCATGTTGTTAGGCATAAATCATGAGGTAGGACAAATTCATATCATTAGTCAATATAACGGACCAGTATTCTTCACTCACCAAATCGGAGACACATATCACGAACTTGTTTATTCTAGCCATTGAGTCGGAAACCAAGTGTGGAGCATAATTAGAGAGTTGGTTGAACTTGAGGGTATACTCCCTCACACTCATTGACTCTTAGCTCAAATTCACGACTTCTATCAATTTGGCTTCCCTAAGCTCAAGAGAAAAGAATCGATAAAGAATGGTTGCGTTGAACTCTTCCCATAGAACTATATTGTTGACTCCCTTCTCCTCCATCCATTGATGGTACCATAATTTTTGCTACCCCTTTGAGTTGGCAGGCTGCCAACTCCACCATATCTTCCGATCTAACACACATGATGGTCAATACCTTATAAACCTCATCAAAAAACTCCAGTGGGTCTTCATCTACCTTTGACCTATAGAACTCTGGTAGTCTCATCCTCATGAAGTCTCTCACCCAAGAAGCCGGTGTGGGAGCATGAGGGGCTTGGGTTCCTTGATTGGCTTGATTAGCCATAACTTGTGCAAGCAAGGTGAGAGCCTCCCGAAGCTGTCCACTGGCCAGTTGCTCCTCGGGTGCACGGGCTCTTCTTTCTCTTGTATTAGGCATGATCAACTAGCATGGCAAAGAACAATTGTTAGGGGGACAGGAATTACTTCAACTTTATAGCAGAACTTGGAACATATAGAAAGGAAACATCTCCTAAAACATCTCATAGCATCCTACTCATAGTTGTGGCTCACAACACAACCATGAATAAAAGTCTAATCAATGTGTTGTGTTGGACTCCGAGGATCTAATAACCTAGTGCTCTCATACCATCTTTGTCACGACCCAAACTTAGGTCCTAGACGTAACCAGCGAATCGAGAACCCGAAAGAATCCTAAACAAGCCTCATAACATAATATTACACATCCTTAGTCGTGAAAACAATTAAAATGACAATAAGAGATAAGCATAAACAAGGGGAATCGAGACTAAGAGTAAATATTCATATCATAATCATTAAGAAAAAAGAGAGTCAAGGCTCGTAGCATAGATACATAACATATTCAACAACACCTGTACTACATAGATAAAACTGGGGGCCAAGATAAGAAACTGGCTCACCCTCATAGTGAATGAATACATAAAAGAAAGATAGTTTTGGAACATAGCATGAAATCATAAGCAACGTCCTCAGAATGGAGGACTCACCAACAAACTTGAGTTTGGAGATGCTCAAATGGGGCTCCAGTTCCTGCGTGTTGATATCATGTAGGGACAAAGTATGTGTTAGTACATTAGAATGTACTAAGTATGTAAGATGCAATGCAACGAGAGATAGGCAATATAATCAAAATGCATAATCATAGCAAGAGATAGTATATTAGCAACACGGCATACATGAACAATACTTGTAGTAAAACATGCTTGAAAATAATCATTTTTACATAGCTTGTTTAACCTAATAAGGTGACATGATTAGATCATCCAAATACCTTGTACTGGACGCTGTGGAATATAATATATGCCATAACCCCTTCTAGTAGGTAATAGGTAGTACATGATGTTAAAGAGATAGCATAATTCATGATCCCTACATGTAAACAAGAGATAACGAATAGCACAACAGCACATTTGATTATTAGAGACAAATAATTTCGTCACTAATTAATCATATTTCGTCATCAAAGATCTTATATGACGAAATACATTTCATCAATTAGTCATCTCTAAATGTCGGTTGCTAAAAGTATACAAAGACAATTTAGTGTGTCGTCACTAAAAAGGTCATATTAACTACAAGAAGTAAAATTGTTCCTAATTGAGTCAATATTTGTGACAAATATATTTGTCACAAAAAGTGTAATTTTTTTGTAGTTGATTATATGATTTTGTCAATAAAAAGTTATTATCACCGATAAAATTACATTGTCACTGATTATTTAGTTCAGTTAGTGACGAAATCAATTGTCTCTAAAATTATATGTTTTTCGTAGTTGAATAAATATAATTTTGTCACTGATGAATTATTTTTATATACAAAAATTATTTCATCCTAAAATATTTAAATTTGGAAAAATTTTATCATTATAAAAAAGGTTAACAATTTTATAATTAAATCTATCATCTTCTCACGAAATATATTGTGGGAAAAATATATTTTATTAGTAAATGTAGTCAACTTATGGCAAACTAATTTATTTTGTGACAAAAATATTTTTCTTAAAAATTTGAATTTAGTCATTCCTAAAAGTTATTTTTAATGATAAAATCTTTTGTTACTAATTCACAATTATTTTATGACATTTAATTATGTCATATTGGTATTAATGTTTTTAATTAAAGTTGCATAAATTAAAATTTAAATAATAAAATGTCAAATAATTATTAAATTCACCCATGATCATATAATTTAAAACAATAAAACAATAAATATTTGATGACATCTAAGTTTGAAATGCTTATATTTCACTAGTTTCTCTTTTATCAGATAGTTTATTAATGGTGACAAATTTTCTTATATTTTACAAAATAACATAATTCATCAATATAAAAAATTTACAAGAAAAACTCTCAATCACAACAAGTAAATTAAAATTTTATGAAATTGACTTCATGGCCAATGTCAAAGATATTTTTTAAGCATAGCATGGATCATGTAATAATATAAAGTGGACAGACATAAGAAAATATTTAAAATATAACAAAAAGTGTCATCCATGATCATTTAATTTAAAACTAAAATAATATTGAAATAATATCTTATTACAATCTTTTTATATTATACTAATGAAAGTACATGAATATAAGTTGTAAATTAAAAAGAAGAAGAAGATAAAATGTTACTCCTCATAAACTATAATGTTGGCTACTTATTTAATAACTTTATCCTTGATTCAATCTTTTCATTCAGGTAGCTGTGTGGAAAAAAAATATAATTTTAATATATGTACATGCCACTATCATGATTTAAACATGATATATTAAAAAATTTGATCTTAGAATTAATTTTAAAATGAGAAATAAATAGACAAGATCCTTACATAAATAATATGGTAAAATTGTTCTTCATACCTTTTCTTAAGATACATACCTTGAGCTTTGCTTGCAAACAATTAAAAAATCAAAAAATTAAGACAAATAATATATTTAGTAGATCATATTCTGAAAGAAGTTCCTAAAAGTCTCTAACGTGGAATAAATTTATAAGCTAGATATAAATAATTCATAGTTAGATTCATCATGTTGTTTTTTAAACAAAAACACTTGAGTAAGGAGAGACAAAATTCACAAATTAAAATAAATCTAAGAAGGACAATGGAGATCCACAATGAGTTATTGTAAAAAATGAGAGAATTGCATATTCATATTCTACATAGTGTGAGAGAGAGTTGCACAATATTATTTTAGGAGTATAAACCTAATAGTAAAATACTCAAAATTCAATGAAAATAACAAATAAAAATAGAGATAATGGAAGAGAAACATATTAGTGGGGAAGTTAGGGGATGAGTGTGGCTAATAACTGAAGAAGTAATTTGTGGAAAAAGAGAAAAAAACAAAAGGACGGGTGTATTTCTCTTTTTAATGTTTTTATTTCCTCTTTTAGAATTTTAGATTAGATAGACCTTTTATTTTATTATTATTTATTTTAATAAAATAATAAAGCACCCCTGATGACTTTGCTTTTAAAGGAAAAAAAAAAGAATACTCCCTCTATTTTAATTTCTTCATCTAATTTTAATA
>JAABOM020117001.1:0-23163 GCA_011800125.2 Solanum clarkiae | reverse complement strand
TACTTATGGGTCTTACATATTATGAATTTTGACTATAAACTAAGTTGGGTTTCCTAAAAGTGTGACTGTTTAAGCATGTTTTGAGCTATGAATCTATGCTCTATCTTGAGATTCAATGAAGGATTTTGATGTATATTACATGAGGGTATTACCAAGTGTTTGTGGGTTGATTTACTTCAAGTTTTTTTGCATGACTTCAGTCTTGAATTGCCTGATTTTACACTAGCATTACACACCTGCCAAGTGTTTGATAAAATATCCAGTTTTGGATTCTTGAGCTATTGATGATCTACTGTATGACCTATGACTTGAATGACTTTATGATAATGAAAGGAAGGTATATATGTGTTGATTTCATGTAAAGTACCTATAGTGCTGTGAGTTGACCATACCTAGTTGAGGAGGGGTAAATTGCCTCAACCATCTGATGAGAGGTGGTATGCCATTAACCAATTGAGAGGTTGATACCTCAATCACTTTGGATGGGGGGTGGTCATTCCCATTAACCAATTGGGGGGTTGATTCCTCAACCACTTGGGAAAGGGGTGGTCATGTCACCAACCAATTGAGGGATTGATACCTTAATCACCATGGATGGTAGGGTGTAACAATCATCACCAATTAGGGGTTGATTCCTCAATCACTTCCAAGGGGTGGTCTACCTTGGATTCCAAGTACTATGTGTTCTTGGTTTATGATGATAGTCTGTTCCTGCACATGTATTATGTTAGATATAAGCATGTTCTACTTCAAGCATTATTCATGCTTGTCATATTATTATTATGCTATCCATTGATTATGATATTGCATTTTGCCTATGTTGTCTATCTCTTTTTGCATTGCATCCTACATACTTAGTATATTCAAACATACTAATGTATATTCTATGCGTACATGATGTTACCATGTAGGAACCGGAGCTCTTCACGGTCATCCTCATCCTCCTTGTGGCTAGTACTATCTTCTCAAAGCAAGTTCGGTGAGTCCTCAACTCTGGGGATGATATCTCTTGTTCTTATGTGATGTGAAGACTCTCTTTATCTATTTGTATGCTTTTGCCTATGAGGGTGAGCCCGAAAAGTTGTCTTGGCCCCCACTCAATTCTAAGTTTAGTGGTGTTTTCGGACAAGTTATGTAATTATACTTGAGCTTGACTTTTTTGATGTTTTATGATATGAAAGACTTCCCTTAGCCCCTTACCTTATTTTTATTCTCTTATTGATTTTTAATTGCTTCCGCGACAAAGGATGTGTATGATATGCAAAGAGACTTGTTTGGGGTCCCTTTGGGTTCTCCATTCGCCGCATCACATCTAGGCCCTAGGCTTGGGTCGTGACAAATTGATAAACTTGATCTAACAATTTAGTAAATCTTACCTGAACACCAATTTGCCACACATTCATTTCTCCTCTTCTTTTTGCTTTCTTTCTGTTCGCCTTTCTATAGGGCTGTGTTTAGTAGCCCTTCTACTTAGGTTATTATTATTATTATTATTATTATTATTATTATTATTATTATTATTATTATTATTATTATTATTATTATATTTTATTTTTATGTACTAAATATGATAAGTTCTATTAAGTTATTTTTAATAAATATGGGATAAATAGTATAGGGTATTAACTAATCTATTATTTTAGTCCACCAACTAAATTACTTATCTAAAATTATCTCTTGACTAAATAATAGTAATTATTGAATAGTCCAAAATGTTCTTTAAAACAATTATGAGATAAATCTTTTGACATATGAAACTCTATATCTCAAAATAACTTAACGGGTCGTTACAATTCTACCACACTTCTTACAAGTAGAATAGGGGTTTATCTCCCTCTTGCTCCTAGGCTCTAAAGTCCTAGTAGATGACGATCCATCCTCATAAAAATGGACCCTCTTTGATTCTCTTGCTCCTTTTCTCGTCTTTTCATCCTCAATTTGTTCTATATAAGTCATAAGCCTTACAAGATCCATTTCCTTTACTAGCATGGCCTTCTAGCATTATTGAACAAGCGAATCAGATAACCCCAACATGAATTTGCAATACTAGCATGGGGTCGGCAACCAATGATGGGGCATATTTGGATAGTTGGGTGAACTTGAGGGAATACTCCCTTACACTTATATTCCTTTGGTTAAGGTTGACAAACTCTTGTATCTTGGCTTCCCTCAACTCTAAGGGAAAAAATCGATCTAGGAATGCATCTTTGAACTCTCCCTAAGATATAGGATCCCAATCTTTATTCCTCTCACTTTTCCATTGAGTGTGCCATAATTGAGTTATCCCTTTTAATTGGAAGGCTGCTAACTTCACCTTCTCGTCGGATGTTTCTCCCATAACAACTAACATTCTGTACATTTCATCCATAAACTCTTGAGTATCCTCATCCACTCTTGATCCGTGGAATTTTAGAGGGTTCATCCTAGCAAAGTCCCTTACTTCCGAAACCGGAGTGGCAGCATTGGAACATAGGCCCCATGGTTAGCTTGGTTGGTCACAATTTATGCCAACATAGTAAGAGTGACTCAAAATTTCGCATGAGTACTCACTCCTTCATCTTAAGGGGGTGGAGGCATTCTTCTTGGAGGCATTATCTAGAAAACTGCAAAGAAGAATCTTTTAGATAAAGGGAACCTTAGGACACCTCTAAAGCACCGAATAGATCATGAAGGAAGTGAGACAATTTCTAAATGCCTTATAGCCTCCTACATATTGATGTGACACACTTCATGCCCATGAATAAGACTCTATTCGATGCAGTATTTTGGACTCCGATGATTATTTCAAAATCTCATGCTCTGATACCAAGTTTGTAACGACCCGACCTAGGGACTAGTCATCACACGGTGAATGAGATACCCAGAGGCATCTCATCCAAGCCATATTACGTATCATAAGCGTTCATAGTCATAAAAACATAAAGATGAAATAGAAAACTAGGGGAAACAAAGCTAAGGGCCACAACTGAAGATAAATCTAGAAATAAGAACTAGATAAAATCATGACATGTGTCCCACAATACCTCTGACATTAACTTGGCGGGGCTAAGACATGTTCAAGCTCACCGTCAAATACAATCACAGCAAAAGAAATATACTTTCTAGGTAACTCAATTTAAATTATTCTGTTGGATTCTTTCCAATCTACTTCCTTTATGATTTCGTTCGAAATCATATAAAGATAATTCCTATTTAATATAGCTATTTGTGTAAGTATTTTACGGTTAAGAAGCAATTATCTCTTGTACAGATCGTGTACTAATCTAACTTGAACCAGAGACCTCGCCTTTGAAGTAAATCATCGCACCCACGGTCCAACCAAATGGGAGAGAATCAATAGATTCCTTTTCAGGAGGTAGAGAGGGGAAAACCTAGAAAAAAAAAGAGGTACAGTCATAAGTTTTTTAACAATTCATTATTCCATGAAAACTAGATAGGCTGATCCACACTAGTGGCGAGCTAAGCGAGGATATAATTAGCAGCTAAATCATGTCTCCTCCTTGAGAAAGCTGGCTTGCATAACATAACGAGAGAAGCACGTAATTGCTCTAAGTGCGATCGTAGGCCCCTCCATAGCATCAGGTAACCATATATCGAGGGGGAATTGGGCAATCGTAAGATCGAAACTCAAAGGAATTGACATGGGCCTGCACAAGCGGTGGAGCATGTGGTTTAATTCGTGATTTTTTAACTCTCTCAAAATGGAATCTACTCCAAACATATATGCCAGAAGAGAAACTATCAGTCAATGACGTGTTCCAAGCTCTCATGCAAAAAGAATTGGAAATAGGCCCACGTGGTTTTCTAGTTTAAACTTACCCAATTCGGTGGAAAAGACTAGTAAGACCCACATAGAAATATGCCACGAATGTGAGTAAAGCCAAAGCAACAGTAGTATTTATAGCATTCGTGGGTGCGGCTAGAGTGGATAAAGAGCAATATGAGAATCTAAATCCCACCATGGAGGCCGTTGTGATTGAGAATCAAAATCGCGCTTGGAGCATATCGCTAGAACGAACAACACTCCAGGAAAGTACAATGCCTTAATATATTAATCTAGAAAGAAAGCTAGGATATTGTCCCCAAACTAGACTCACTAACTCTTGTCTTTAATGATCAAAAGCTAGCCACGTGGAGAATATCATGGAGCATCGGTCCCTACATAGTTAAATCATGTAGGCATAGAAATATGTGTTAGTACTTTAAATGTACTGATATGTAGGTATGTAATGCATGACATGGAAACAATGATGAAAAAATTCATGTTAAGGCTCATATTAAAATCATACATTTACAAGGGCATTTGTAGTCAAAATCAATCCAATACAATTTTAAACATAAAAGGCAACTTTTAGAAAGAACTTAGTAGAATGCATAAATGTACATAGTTATGAATAAGGATATCATCAATGGTCATGTACAATTACAACAGTAGTATCAACAATGCATCACTTTACAAGAAAGACTATTTTATTATAAAAAAAATTAGTAATCATAATGGAGATCACTTTACATACTTGAATACTTAATCATATACCTTTAGGAGATGTACCATTGAACTTATAAAACCATGAGTTATAGGAACATTAAAATACTTTTTGTAGTACTAGACGTCTTTGGACATAATAAGAGGGAACCATCATAAATCATCATAAGAGGGCATCTTGGGGACATAAGAAGAAAATGAACACATAATGGGGAACGTAATCCAACATTACATCATAAGTTTGATAAATAAGATGCATAAACATATACAGTAGAATATAAGCTCAAGATGACATGCAGGAGTATGCTTAATGAAAACTTGCATGAAACATAACTTCTTTATATCATGCATATGTGGGAGACGACAGTAACTGACATAGACTATATGAGCTACTACATGAAATTCAATGAACTCCTTCCATTGGGAAAAGTCCAATGCACTCCTTCCATTGGAAAAAGGCCACTAAACTCCTTCCATTGGGAGAAGGAAAATCTACTTGCCAAGGTAGATATCCTAAACTTTGGTAACTTTTCAATTGCATCTTTAAGGAATATTATGGCTTACATAGATCCATTAGCCTAAGCATAGCCTACAAGGGCTCCTATGGTGGCACATAGTTATGGTACAATGAGATTCATCCCTGACAGGTCATGCCTCTACTAAGGGGATGATCCTCAATCTCAAGATCCTCATAGTGCTAAGTCATTCCACGAAATACATTTGAAAACATATGTATAACTATAATCATCATAAACTTAAAACCGTAGCTTTAATATCATATATATATATATATATAGAAGTAGCTCATCTTGACTTAAGATCCATATGTAGGGCTTTTCACCTTTTAAGAAGGATCTATCTTTAACACAACTTTGAGGAATTCAAAACATCATAACTTAACTTTCATAACTTTATAATTGAACCCTCATCTTTGTAGATCATGTTTCCCTTTTTCATAATCTTAATATGATGATTGGGTGGATTTTTTGCATATGAACTTTAAATTATGCAACTTAAGAGGATAAAGTATCAATGTATTGAAATCATTAATTTAAATCATTCTTAGATAACTCATAACATCATACATATTATCTTTCATATTTAGCCATAGAATTATGAAATTTGCCTCATGAAATCATCAGTTAAATCACGACTCATAAAAACATAAATTTCAAAGCTTGAAAACATAAAATATTTTCATAATTGAACACCCTTAACATTAAAACATTCATATTCTTACATATCATAGACTGAGACTTTCCTTCTTCCATGAAACGTTCTTTCACATATATTAGGTCCAAAACTTGGTGTTTCATGCTCAAAGACTTGAAATCATGAAATTTATATGTACACCATACATACATGGGTTAGAATATAATCATTTAGAACCATTAAAATCAACCCAACATGATCTTTCGAAAATCCTAACTAGAATAAAATGAATTGCAACTCAATATTTATCATAGGCCATAACATGATACTAATATACTTCATATCACTAAAAATGCATCATAAACTTCATGATTAAATCAATTTTTCAAAACTTCACAACATACATAAATCTTGGACCTAAAGTAAAATGTAGAAACTTGAGCTTTGTGAAGGGAAGGACTCCACAAATAAAACCAACATACCTTAGCTGAAGATCTATAAAAGAAATCACGAATGTTGAAAAAACAAATCTCAAAATCTGACCTTTGCCTTCAATGGAGGACCTTGGAAAACTTGGAAGAATTTAGTACTTGGGTTTGAAGGGAAGTTTTTAGTAATAGGATAAAAGAGGGTGGTTTAAAACTGATATAGGACATGTAAGAGGCCAAAACAACATAGTATTGGGTTTAGAATGTGTGGAAATGATGAAAATACCTATTCTAAAACTGGCTGAATCAAACCATGAAGGCTAAATTATGGGTCGTAGATGGAAGTACGACTTATACTAAGGGTTTTATAGGCTCTGGCCCCCTTATTTTTTCTCTCTAACTTTCACTCTACGGACAGCTTCTACAATCCATAATTGAGTCCATGACCCGTCCTACATATGGTGAAACAAGATCCAGAAAACATGTTAACAGGCTCTCAAAAGAATAAATTATTCCACAGTCCGAAAAATGTTCGACGGGCCATAAAGCCCTTTGTAGTTCCATTCTATACATTGAAAAATTTTCAATTTCTAGGAACGCATCTACGATCCATTAGTATGACCCATAGGACATTCCACAACCCGTAACCTTTCTCGTACTTCACTTCTTATCTTTTAACTTTCCCAACATTCAATCCACGAGACCTTTATACAGTCTGTGAACTAAAGAATAACCCATACTTAGCCCTTTTAGTTCTAATTTAGTGGCTAAATTTCTTTTCTAGTTTTTAGCTTTCTCAACTTCAAACTTGTGGGGCGACACATGCAGGTTTGACGAATTGTCGAGCATGATAGATGATGAAAAATGGCATCATCAAAAGTGACAGAGACTAGAGCTTTCAATTGGTGCATTACAAGGTTGTCAAGTGCACATTCGGCACACCACCGAAGTACTTGGCGATGGTCGACCTTAATCGCCAAATGGTACAAACGTGTGTTAAGTCAAGACGAGTATAAACAAAAATTGTACATCATCTTACATATATTATGATATTTTGGACTATCATATAAGAAGAGAATAGAGAGTACAAAGAAGGTTCTTGGAGACCAAGTACAAGAGCTTTGATTTTCAAGCTTTGGGAGGAGAATTCTAGGGATTTGGAGAAGAAATTCTACCTTGATTCTTGGTAATTTCTCTTATCCACATCCATGGCTATTGACTTTGGTATATATTTCTTACTTTTAAGCATATGTAACTAAAACTCCAGTGTTTGGGGTGTGTAATTGATATGGGCTCTTGAATTATTAGTTGGGTCTATTATATTTTGAATGTTTTGATGTTAATCTGAGTGAGTTCATACTTGTTGCTATGCATAACTTATAACCATGAGGTTACAAACTCTAGGTTATCTTTAGATCTTCAATTACTGCATTAATTTGAGTGATTATAATGGTCAATCAGTGTGATAGCCAGAAATCTTTCGGGGTTTCAATTGAATGCCATAAAATTGCGTTTAATGGCTAAAGTAGTAGAAGATTTTCTTATAATTACTCAGGAGAAACATGTCCTTGAGTGATTCACATGTGAAACCAAAATAAGTTCATGTGAAACACCATTGTTGTCTTAATTGAAGTAGTGGTTACTAGCAATTCTAGCTTATTCACATATTATTAACTCAAACATTCAAGTATTTAGACCCATTTAATTAGCTCTTGTCCCATATTCGCACACTCTAACATCTCTCTCTATTGGTTGTTTGAATGTAATCTCATAATTTTTTGTAATTGAATGCTAGTTTTATATTACTTAAAACCCCTTACTTTAACACTAAAATCTCCTATTTCAACTAAATACTTCATTACTTGAACAACCGTTCCCTGAAGCTCGACCTCGACTTAATAGTTGGGTGAAATATGCTGATAACAATCGTCCACATCATCCAAAAGTCAGGTGTGTTTGGATGTCATCACAGAATGTATATTTATTTGAACTTCGTGTTCGTAGAGATGGGATGTGCGTTTGCTGAGTGTAGGCAGCTTTTCCTCCGCATTCTCGGAAGGCAGATTTGTGTTCATGGAGTGTTGGGCTTGCCTTCCCTCCCCATTTGTGGAGTATAAAATATGCCTGAATAGTGTTATATTTTAAAAGATGGATTTCATTATTATTTCGCCATTTTCAACACTCCAAGCTCAATTTTTAAGAGGAGCTTTAAGGTTTTTTAAAGACAATAATTGGGTAACTAATTTTTCATCTATTTTTTTAATTTTCATTGATTAAATTGTGTGTTTAACATAGAAATTGAGGTTTTTAATTGAAGAAATTAGGGATTTCTTCGTCTTTGATTTTCAATACTAAATTGCTGATTGTGACCTTATTTCAACTCTTTTTTTTTAAACGGTTTTCACTCTTACACTCCTTATTACTTGAGGATCATTTTTATGTAAAAAAATTTAAATTTTGAGAACCTTTTTTGGTATGAGATTTTTAGATCATTTTTTCCTTTTCTCCTTAATTGCTTGATTTTAGTATCATTAGTTTCGAAATGTGATTGTAATGCTATATTTGAATAAATTATGGTGATTTGGATAGTAGAAGGGAGAAGTTGTTGATTTCACTTAATTTAAAACTTCTCCTAAGGAAAGTGGACTTCTAACTTTTTGTTAAGTATGATTGATCCTTGTGTTATCTTATGTGAATGTGTTTGGGTGATTTGTGGCATAAAATGGGTTAGAACTATATCATTGGCTTTGATCACGGGATATTAGATTGCATGAGTGTAAAGATTTTTGAATCCTTGACTCGTGAAATAATTGTGGATTATCTAGTATTGTTATTAAAATTATATTGATATTGAGGTTATATTGTGATTAAGATTATAATGATGTTGAGCTTGTGATGATATTGAAATTGTATCGTGAAATAATGATGGAATCGTGAATACTTGTGAACTTGTGAATTATTCTTATGTTGATAGATTATTGAATAAATGATTAATATGGACATTTTGCATATTCTTATACTGATAAAAGTGATTATTGTGTCCTAATGATATGTATTTTGCTTGATATTCCATTGATGATAAAAGCCAAAGGGAAATGGTTTGGACTAGAGAAACGAAAAAATATGAAAAGCCAAAGGGAAATAGTTCCGGCTAGAAAAAGAAAAGAAATGAAAAACTGAAGGGAAATGGCTCCGGGTAGATATGAAAGCAATTGCTGAAGGAAAATGGTTCCGGTAGGTATATGGTCCATATGTGGTCCCCATGGGTTCTATCCAACGCAATTAGTGAATATGTATCATAGGACTGACATACATCATGATTACTTGACATTGCATCGCATGACTTACATTTCATAGCATTTACTCCATTTCATATCTTTCCTTCTTAAAGTTAATGTATGTGCTACGTGAGATGGATTGAATGTCTTATATTTAGTGCATTGCTGATATAGAATTATGGAAAGACTGTGACATATGTTGATGACTTGATCCCTGTACTCTGTGAAGAATGGCTTATGTGGATCCTGTGAATGTTTATGTACTTGATGGACTATTGTATTACTTGATTTTGAGAATCAGTTACTTATTTGAGATGGTATCCTATTATACGTACCCGTATATATATATTGTTCTTTTTGTGTGGGTACTGTTCTATGTGCAGCTATGTAGTTCGACAATATATGGTTGGGTGGATAGGAGTACTTGTATTCTCCATTGGTTTACTTTAGGTTAGTTTCTATTTGTTGAGTACCATATTATTTGGTGCTCACACCTTGTAATATTTTTCTAGGTTGTGAGCCCAGTCCCATTTAATAGACCATCCCAGTTATAAGATCAAGCTTTTGGATCCCTTGAGAGGTAGTTGTTTATCTCTTTGATAGATCCTCAAGGATTTTTTATTATTTTATATTCTATTTAAGAACTAGACATCGAGACTTATAATCTCTTGGTTCTTATTGTTGTTATAGGCTTGTACATGTGACATCAACGTTAGGATAGTTATGGCAAGATTTTTCTTATGTTTATCTATTATCCAAGACTATTTATCTTCGACTTTTGTTATTATATTGAGTTTTTCAGGTTTGGACTGACTCACCTTGGTGGTTTAGGTGAGTTTCACCACACCCGATTTTCGGGTCGTGACAGTACATAAAATTCTAAGGATAAAAATTATGTCGAACAGACAAAAAGATTAGCCTATTCACACAGGCAATCGCCTCTATTTTTTAAGTGACAAGTAGAGATGAGACAGTTATAAACTAATTATGGTCAGGAGTGATGATAACAGAGAGCTAAAAGTTTATAATCAAAATGTTATAGGATAACTTATATTTAAATCATGAGTGATTAGAATGAGTTAGTCTGTTTTTAATGCTAGATATGAGTTCTAAGGAAAAAACAATGTGTAAATTTGTGAACTCAAGTTAGACATGAGTTATCTGTCTTATTATTTTTACAGTATTTTAATTAATAAAGGGCATACATTCCATAGAGAATGAGTCGGTATTATGATACATGTTTCATACCGTATATGCATAAAGTGACCCATAAGGGTGATACAAGTTAAGTATCTACTTGCTATCATGTGAAGACATGAAAATTATAAGTAATTTTCCTATTGTACCCTCATGACTTAAATCAATTTGTTGAGATTCAATTTGGTATTTGATATCTTAGTTTGTTGCCAAGAGATTATATTTGATTCAGTTTGGTGGAACATTTCTAGGAAAGCATATCATATTGAGATTGGGAGATTCATGAGATAAGGAAGATCATTGGATATTCTCATATCAATTATGTTCATTGACATCCATTATGTTTGTCTACAAGACAAGTACATAATGATGAACTCAAAATTACGAAATAGAGATTATGAGAGATATGAATGTCATAAATGGTCTAAGGTAGTCCATACTATAATCTACACTAAATTTAATTGATTAAGATATTGTATATTCCTAATAGATGTATAGAAACGACAATCTCAAAGTATGCACTGGACACATGGTTTAGTCATAACATATGAAAGTTACATAATAAGAATGAGAGTTGACCCAGTATGTGTGGGGGGGAGATGAAAGAAATTGGATTAGGTCACCCATGTGGGTCAACTCAGATCCATATTAATATGTAAATAATATATATCTACTATATTTATTTATTTATTTATTAATAAAAGAAAAGAGACACAACTATTTGAAAAGTTTTGTTCCTTTAAAATTATAAAAGGACTTTCAAAACATAAAAGTTACATTCCTTTTTCTAATTTCTTCTTCTTCTCTTTCTCTATATTCCTACAAAGTTCCTGTGAAGATTCTTTAAAGTTTCTTCTCCAAAAAGTATTGGAATAAAATCTACAACAAGCTATGATTTTAAACTATGGCTATTTGAGTGTAGTTCATATTTATATACATGTGATTGCACTAATTGACTAGTGAAATAAATTTAATGATCCTCTGAACTGTGTGTTGATTAAATTCATCAACCACAATCATGAAAAACAGTTAATGAGAAAACTGTATTTAATATTACTATTAGAAAAGAAGATTTTGAGTTACAAATAATAATGTACTCGATGAATTTGTCATGCCCCAGGAGGATAACTAAGATATGGTCGGCACCCAGAGACTATCACTAGTACCCAAGCGAACCACTAGGCCTCATCACAATCATTCAATCAATAAACTTTACTAATCAGTGGAAGACATAAGGAAGTAAATGGGTGCATCTATCAAATCTCAAAATAATATAATAACTGAAAGGCTAGTAGAAAGAACTAGCTCAACAAGTCTTAACTATCAACATTTGACTCTAGTCTATGAAGCCTCTATTATTATCAATGGTGCCAATGGTAAACTCATGACTATCTCAAATAAAAATAAGCTATCAAGTCTAACTCTATAAGCAAAATGAAATAAAAATAATGAATCCTCCAGAGTAAGGGAGACTCATCAATTAACTGACTGTTCAGATCCTCAACGATTCGCTTGATGACGATCTCTAATCCATGTATCTGCATCATAAAAGAGTGCAGCACCGAGTGACATCAGTATATGGAATGTACGGTATGTAATAGCTGAGTAAAATAGAAAAAGGTAGAATAACATGGAACAGTCATCAACTCAGAATAGTAACTAACTATTATATCAAATGTCTATCTAAAGCAAGAACAAGGAGTAGACAAATGATCCATCAAACAATCAACTCATCAATCAAATCAGATCATCTCAAAGAACTCAACTCAACTCATCTCATCTCATCTCATCTCAACTCAGAGTACTCAAGGTGAAAACTTTCTGGGAGTTTCTCTTATCCGACAACAATCAATTATGAGCCAGTGATTGTACAACAAGCCACAATTGTTGCCACAACCATTCTATACTTCCAGGTAGGGAAATCGAATTCCCTAGGGACCCTAGCAACTCAAACAAGTCCTCTACTATTTCAGGGACTCTATCAAAAGGGAACCCCAATGTAATGTGATAGTTCTAATCCTCATCTACACTTGGCTATATAGTTTGATGAGTGTAAGTTGAATTAACTCTTACTCTTTCGGTGCTCGATACTCCTCCCAAGACTCAATGCTCATAAGACAAGCAATCAAATTAAACTATCTCAATCAACTCATATCGAATTAGCCTCATGGAGGCACTCATTATTCAACCAGTCTCATAGGGACTCTCATCATCTCATTAATCAACATCTCAATCAATAGCTTAAGGCTTAGAATAATCATTAGAGAACAATTGATAGACAAATCATTAGAGTTCATTTATGGAGAATCGTAGGACTATCAAGATCTATCAACTCATCATCTTATCATTCCCACATTATAATCACAATCAACATTCTCAAATCAAGTCTCTAAACTCAATCCCTAGGTTCATTCATGTATGCTTTCAAAATTATCATGTAAGATTATGCAATATCTCATGAAAAGAAATAAATTCAAGAAAATGAGTTTATGATAATCATCAAATAAGTAACACAAATTTCAAGAAAATCTTCAAGAAACCATTCAAGAATCATGTATATAGACCCATTAGACTTTCAATCTTCTATGACCATCTATGGGCCACATGAGAGAATAACTTCATGCTTTTAGTTTAGCCTTACATACCTGGGATAACGCTATCAATAATGAACTTCAAGAATTTGCCTTCGAATTCTCTAATCTACGTTTTTCTCTTCTTTTCTCTCAAATCCTAACTTTTCAATGACTTAGAAAGGACTTAGAATGGGGTTTTTTACCCTTTTTACGCTCAAAATGACCTATTTTTATCTTGTATGAGTTTAAAAGGGGTTGGGATTTGTCCAGAATGCCCCTTACGAATTTTTAGAAAACTTTCACAACGAAAAAGCAGGTCTGCAACGCAGACCCATCGCGCACATGTGTATTTTTTCTAAAAAAATTTGAATGAGTTTTCCAATCCCATCAAAAAATTTTGAAAAAAATATGTCTAACTCCGCTACAGAGGCACGACGCGCATCTGTCATGCACCATCACTGTTGTTCATTTTAGGGTTGAAAAATTATCTTTTGATCCAATCGCTCTAAAAATCGACCCAGACCATTTTCTTACCCAATTTTTCATGTTGATTGCAATCCGGCCTCGGATTTGCAAATGGAGTATGGAAAGGTGTGTTATGTGCACATCTCTACTCTAGGGGTATTTCAGTAATTCACCAGGTGTTATATCATCTCCCCCGTGGGATCGTTCATCCTTGAATGATAAGTAAAGATGGATATCAAGGAATGAATAGACACACAACTCATCTCAACATTCACATTCGTCCTCGTATGATGAGTAAAGGTAGATATCAAGGCATGAATAGACTCAAAACTCATCTCAACATTCACATCCATCAATCAAACTATCGACTCTTTCTCGATTATCAATCAACTCTACTTGGACAAGAATATACAATCAATTTAGTTAAAGGTAAGGAAGTTGCGTTCAACATTCGCATCAAAAGGCACGAATAAGTGCGGATATTTTGCTTTCATCTCTTCCTCAGCCTCCCATGTGGCTTCCTCAACTAATTGATTTCTCCACAGAACTTTGACTGAGTCTATCTCTTTGGTTCTCAACTTCAGAATCTGGCAATCAAGGATTTTGATCAGAATCTCTTCATAGCACAAGCTATCCTTCACTCCAATACTCTCAACAGGGATCACCAAGGCAGGATCTGTCAAGCACTTCTTCAACATCGAACATGGAACACTGATGAATACCGTCTACCTCGAAAGGCAACTCTTACTCATAAGCAACCTTCCCAATCTCTTTACAATCTGATAAGGTCTTATATAGCGAGGACTTAATTTCCCCTTCTTCCCAAATCTCATGACACCTTTCGTAGGTGGCACTATCAAGTATACCTAATCAATTACCTCAAACTCTAAGTCTCTCCTCCTTACATTAGTACAAGCTTTCTGGCGACTTTACATAGTCTTCAACCTCTCTTTAATGACCTTAATATTCTCTGTTGATTTATGGACAAGATCAGGTCCAATCAACTCAGCTGATCCAATCTAGAACCACCCAATTGGTTATCTACATCTTCTCCCATAGAAAGCTTCATAGGGAGCCATTTGCATGCTCGCATGATAACTATTGTTATATAAAAATTCAATCAATAGTAGGTGATCATCCCAATTTCCTCTGAAATCAAGAACATAGGCTCTCAGAATATCCTCTAACATCTGAATTGTACGCTCTGTCTGGCCATCTGTCTGTGGATAGAAGGTTGTGCTCAGATTCACATTATTACCCAATCCTTTCTGGAATGATCTACAAAATTAGCAGGTGAATTGAGCTCCTCTGACCGAGATGATGGACAAGGGAACCCTATGCAACGTCATAATCTCTTGGATGTACAACTTGGCATACTCCTCCACAGGGTTGGTTGTCTTAACTGCTAAGAAGTTAGCCAATTTAGTCATCCTATCCACAATCACCCAAATCAAATCATATTATTTTTGGGACCTTGATAGACCCATAATGAAAGTTATGTTGATTATCTCCCACTTTCATTCAGGAATATCAAAGTTCTGAGCCAATCCACATGGTTTTTTATGCTCAATTTTCACTTGCTAGAAATTTGGGCACTTGGAAACAAACTTAGCAAATACCTTTTCATTCAACTCAACCAATAGACTTCCCTCAAGTCATTATACATCTTGGCAGAGCCAGGATGAATGGAATATCTAGAGTTATCGATTTCTACCATAATCCTTTCTCGAACACCATTGACATCTGGGACGCACAATCTACTCTGGTGTCTCAACACTTCATCTCCCTCTTTTGAAGTCTTTCATTTTTTTTATGGACAGCCTCCTTCAATTGGAGTATGACATGATCTTGGTCTTGCTTTTCTTTCACCTCCGTAACAAAGGATGAAGCAGACCCGTTTTGAACATTAACTCCTCCTTCATCATTTTCCTCAAGTTGGACTCCTAATCGAGCCAATCGATGCACTTGTTTAGCTAGTTCCCTTTTTTCTTCTTCAACATGGGTTGTGCTACCTATTGAAAACCTGCTAAGAGCATCAGCAATGATGTTAGCTCTACCTGGATGGTAGAGAATGCTTGTGTCATAATCCTTGACCAACTACAACCATCTCCTCTGTCGCAGGTTGATATCTTTCTAACTGAAGACATACTGCAAGCTCTTGTGGTTAGTGAACATATTCACATGCACTTCACACAAGTAGTGGCACCAGATTTTAAGTGCAAACACCACCACTGCCAACTCAAGGTCATGGGTTGGATAGTTCCTCTTATGAATCTGTTGTCTGCAAGCATAGGCTCTCACTTTCCCTCTCTGCATCAGCACACATCCTAATCCAACTCTCAAAGCATCACAATAGATCATGAAGTCCTCAGTCCCATCGGGCAAGGTTAAAACTGATGCAGTAGTCAGTCTCGTCTTCAACTCTTGGAAACTCTTCTCATATTCATTGGACCATTGAAACTTAACCTTTTTCTGAGTCAACTTAGTCAATGGTGTGGATAATGAAGAAAATCCATCAATAAATCGGCAGTAGTAGCCTTCCAACCCCAAGAAACTTCCTATGTCAGTTGAAGAGGTCGGTCTGGCTAGTTCTTAACCGCTTCAATCTTTTAGGCATCCATCCGAATACCATCACTGAAGACACCATCGCCTAGGAAAGCCACTGACTTAATCCAGAACTCACATTTTGAGAATTTTACGTACAACTTATGGTCTTTCAGTGTTTGGAGGACAACTTAGAGATGATTAGCGTGCTCCTTCTCATCTCTTGAATACACCAAAATATCGTCAATGAACACAATCACAAACATATGAAGGAATTGTCTGAATACCCGATTCATCAAATCCATGAAGATTGCAGGTGCATTCGTCAACCCAAAGGACATGACCAAGAACTCAAAATGGCCATACCTAGTCCTAAAGGTTGTCTATGAAATATCACATTCTCTTACTTTCAACTAAAATTAGCTAGATTGGAGGTCTATTTTTGAGAAACAAGAAGTACCCTGAAGTTAGTCAAACAAATCATCTATCCTTGGGAGAGTATATTTATTCTTTGTTGTGACCATGTTCAGTTTCCTATAGTCGATACACATTCTGAGAGATCCATCTTTCTTTCACACGAATAGGACAGGGGAACCCAAGGAGAAACACTCAACCTTACGAAGCCCTCCTCTAATAGATCTTTCAATTGTTCTTTTAACTCTTTCAACTCAGTGGGGACCATCATATAAGGTGGAATTGAGAAAGATGGGTATCAAGAAGAACATCAATCCCAAAGTCAATCTCCCTATCAGGAGAGACTCCAGGCAGATCCTCAGGAAACACATTAAGAAACTCATTCACAATTGGGACTGACTCAAGAGTTGGAGACTCAACATCATCAGATTTCACTCGCATGAGTTGATAGATACAACCTTTAGAAATCAACTTTCTAGCTCTAAGATATGAGATAAACTTCCCCCTAGGTGCAACAAAATCACCCTTCCACTTTAGAACCGATTCATTCGGAAATTGGAATTTAACAGCTCAGGCTCTACAATTAGTGGTGGCATAATAGGTGACAAGCCAATCAATGACAAGGATCATATCAAAATTAGTCATCTCTAACTCAACCAAATCAATGATAATATCCCTGTGATGAATGGACACTACACAAGCTCTATTGACTCTCTCAACTCGAATAGACTCACCCACTGGAATAGAAACATCAAAGGGTTCAAGAAGACTCTCAGGGGTTATTTCAAATCTACTGGCCATATAAGGAGTTACAAAAGATAGTGTGGCAACAGGATCCATCAAAACATAAGAATCAAGAGAAAAGACTCAAATCATACCCGTCACAACTTCTAGGGAGTTCACCTGATCATGACGACTACCCATGGCATACAAACTGGCTCCACTTGCACCTAACGTAGCACCTCTCTAGTTTCCTTTAGCTGGCGGGGCTAGTGCAGAAAGATTGAGCCTAGTCAACCTACTTTGGACACTCTTTGATAATGACCCGCTGGGACACACTTATAGCATACATCACTCCCCTCGCGATATTTACCCATATGTAATTTGCCACACGTACCACATGGTGGTTTACCCAGTGAACCTTAAGTCACACTAGCTTGTAACTAAGATCCATAGGCTCCAACATTCTGAGACCTTTGATCATTCCTGAATCTGGGCACTGGTGTACTAGCAGATGATGGTGTTGGCCTCGTCCAAAACTTGTTACCATTCCCTTTCTTTCTAACCTCATGGTTGGATGTTTTAGCTTTCTTGCTTCTGAACTCCTCTCTATCATGTTGCTTCTCCTCATCAGCTTGTTGTATAAAGGTCATCAATATCCTAATATCCAAATCACTCACAAGCATTGCTCCCCTATTATCTCTCTTTGGCCCTCTATTCAGCCTATCCATATAAATTCCCACCCACCCCCTCAAATAAGCAATCATGTCCGAGGCATATCGAGTAAACTTCAACACATACTCTTACATAGTCATAAAGCCATCTTTCAAGTTCAAGAACTCTCTTACCTTAGCCTCTCTTCGTTCTCTTGGGAAGAAGCACCCCAAGAAAGCTTCCTCGAACATAGCCCAAGTCAGCGCGGGGGCATCCTCTCCTATACCTTTCTTACATTGGTCGAACTAGAGTTTAGCCACACCCTTGAGTTAGTAGGCAACCAGTTCAACCCTATCAATATCAACCATATACATCACTTGGAACACTTTCTAAAGTTCCTCTACATAGTTCTCAGGATCCTCAGTGGATGTAGACCCTGTGAACTCAGGCGAATTAATCCTCAAGAATTTTTGGACTCTACATGTTTCATATGCATCCTATTTACCCACTCCTTGTCTCGCAGCAAGTGTTGTGACAGCCTGGGCTAAAGTTTGAATAGCCTGGCATAGCTCAGTATTAGAAACCTCATCTTGTGGGGGATGTTCAACAAGGACAGCTAGTGCCATGGGCTCCTCATGTCCTTGAGGCTCAAGTAAGTTAACTTTCTGTCTAGCGAGACGGCCTCTGCCTTTGATGGAACTTCTAGGAGGTATGATCAAAACTCTACAATTCACAAAGAATGAATTAGAAGAGGGCTTTTCATAAAGCATAACTCTGTAGGATGATTTAGAACATGAAAGAAGTGAAACAATTCCTAAATGTCCTATAGCCTCCAAATTATGGATATGGAGCTCTTCACACCAATAATAAGGACTCTACTAGACATAGTTTCATAGACTCCCTAAGACTCTTGAACTCGTACTCTGATACCAAGTTTGTCATGCCTCGAAAGGGTACCCAAGACGTGGCCGGCACTTAGACTATCGCTAGTCCCCAAGCAAATCATTAGGCCTTATCACAATCATTCAATCAATAAATTCTATTAATAAGTGGAAGACATAAGGAAGTAAATGGGTGTATCTATCAAATCTTAAAATAATATAATAACTGAAAGGCTAGTAGAAAGAACTAACTCAACAAGTCTTAGCGATCAGCACTTGACTATTGAACCTCTATTATTATCAAGTGGTGTCAATGACAGACCCATGGCTACCTCAAATCAAAATAAGCTATCAAGTCTAACTTTGTATGCATGATAAAATAAAAGTAATGAATCCTCTGAAGTAAGGGAGGCTCACCAATCAGCTAACTGTGCAGATCCTCAATGATTCACTTGTTGACGATCTTTAATCCTTGTATCTGCATCATAAAATGATGTAGCTTCAAGTGGCATCAGTGTGTAGAATGTGCAATTTGTAAAATAGCTAAATGAAATAGAAACAGGTAGAATAATATGTAACAATCATCAACTCAGAATAGTAACCAATCATCATGTTAAATGTCTATCTAAAGCAAGAATCAAGAGTAGACAAGTGACCCATCAAACAATCAACTCATCAATCAAATCAAACTCATCTCAAAGAACTCAACTCAACTCATGTCATCACATCTCATCTTATCTCAACTTAGAGTACACAAGGTGGGAACATTCTGGAAGTTTCCCTTACCCAACAACAATCACTTATGAGTCAGTGATTGTACAATAAGTCATCGTTGTTGCCACAGTTGTTCCATACTTGCCAGGTAAGGAAAAAATCAAATCAACAAGGGATCCCAGCAAATCAAATCAGTCCTCTATTGTATCATGGACTCTATCAAGAGGGAACCTCAATATAATCTGATGGTTCTAATCCTCACCTATGCTTGGCTACGTAGTTTGACAAGTGCGAGTTGGATTAACTCTTACTCTTTCGGTGCTCGATACTCCTCCCAAGACTCAATGCTCATATGACAATCAATCCAATCAAACCATCTCAAATCAGCCTCAAAGAGGCACTCATTATTCAACCAGTCTCATAGAGACTCTCATCATCTCATCAATCAACATATCAATCAATAGCTCAAAGCTTAGAACAATCATTAGGGAATAATCGAATAGACAAATTATTAGAGTTCATTTATGAAGACTCATAGGACTATCACGCTCTATCAACTCATCATCTTATCATTCTCACATCACAATCACAATCAACATTCTCAAATCAAGGCTTTGGACTCAATCTGTATGTTCATTCATGCATGCATTCAAAATTATCATGTAGGGTTATGCAACATCTCGTGAAAAGTAATTAATTCAAGAAAACAAGTTTATGATGATCATCAACATATGAAAATATAGATAAGTAACATAACTTTCAAGAAAATCTTCAAGAAACCATTCAAGAATCACGTATGTAAACTCATTAGACTTTCAACTCTTCTATGACCATCTTTGGGACATATGAGAGAACAATCTCATGCTTGAAGTTTAGCCTTACATACCTAGGATGAAGCTATCAACAATCAACTTCTAGAATTTGCCTTCAAATTCTCCAATCTACGCTTTTCTCTTCTCTGTTCTCAAGCCCTAACTTTTCAATGACTTAGAAAAGACTTAGAATAAGATTTTTTTACGCTTTTTACGCTCAAAATGACCTATTTTAATTGTGTATTAAGTTTAGGAGGGGTCAGAAATTGTCCTCAATGCCCCTCATGAATTTTTTGAAAATTTTTCACTACAGAAAAGCAAGTCCGCGACACGGACCCATCGCGCACATGTGTATTTTTTAAAAAATTTTCCTAACGAATTTTTCAATCCCGTTGAAAAAATTTCACAAAAAAGAAGTGTAACTCCGCTACAGAGGCGCGACGCGCCTCTGTCATGCACCGTCACTATTTTTTTTTTCAAACGAAAAAATTATCTTTTGATTCAGTCGCTCTAAAAATCGATCGAGACCATTTTCCCTCTCAAATTTTCATGTTGATTGCATATCCGACCTCAAATTTGCAAACGGAGCATGAAATGCGCATGTGCACATCTCTACTTTAGGAATATTTCGGTAACTTCATCGAGTGTTATAAATTTTCATATTTTGAAGTAAAATAATTAATAATAACAGAGCTTACACTTACGAATATCTTATCTTTTATATAGTGAATTAAATAACTCTATAAATGTATAAAAATTACGTATTATGTAGTTTGAATGAAAAATTTTGTGATTACATAAAGAAAAGGTGGAGCATTAATTCAAAAGTTTGTAACTAAAATAAATAAAATGTTAATTATAAATTTGTAGTGGTGCATTTTGTTTAGAATTTGTTAAAGAAGAACTAGAAACCTAGAATTAGGGGAGGAAATTTGCAATAAAAAGAGATCCTTCAAGAGGGATTGATCCCATAACCTTGAGATACTAAAGATGAGATCCTTCAAGAGGGATTGATCCCACGACCTTGAGATACAAAGATTCAGTACTTCCTTACTAACCAATAAGCCGAATCCAACAATTGTTCATTGAGTGCTTATGAGTTAATAATAGATATTTTATAATATTTTTATGTACCAATACACATTTTATGTTGGGGTCAATTAGTGCTCGAGCACCCACAAAGCACTATGTTGGTCCACCCCTATCTAAAGATGTTTGATTCAAATAATTTTGTTAGGTTATTATATCTTGGAGGAGACAAGTCAATAATATTACTATTGTATCAGTGTAGATTATACCGCAATGGACTTGAATCTCCTTAAAGAGAGCGAGATATTCGTGCCTCACATTGTATATTATTGTTCATTTTTGTCATTTTCAATTGTAATTTATTATATTTGTGGTATATTAGACCAATAATTTTAAGAAGATTCAAGTTTTTGCTACAATTTGAGAAAGTGTGAATATCGAGAAGGAGACCTCAATATCACCTCGCTTCAACGTCGTTCTCTTCAAGATATGGAAGAAAAGAAATGCACGGGTAAAGTATATTTCTTCTTCCTCAATTCAACTTGAGAAAAGGCAAAGAAGAAGAAAAAATTACCTGATACTTTTTATGAATAAAGTGATACTTCTTTTCATGAACACAAAGTGATTATTAAACTCTAAAAATAGTGGAGGTTCATGAAATGACAAAAAATTATTATGAAATTATGATTTTTAAATTTTTGATTGCAAGTGCATATATTTAGTTTGAAATAAATCACAAGTTATTGTTTGACTATACTGGGGTGGCTTTTCACTCTAACATGAGATTTACAAATAAATAGTAAAAAATATATACTGAGTATCCATTTAATATGAAATATTTTGTGAGATAAATCTCACTCTTAGAATGAAAAATATCATAAAACATATAGTGTTTTTTTATTAAGTCATATGTACTAAAAATAAAATATACAATCCAACTTTGTTGATTGTGTGAGACTTGCATCTCCTTTTGATTAAAATGGTGGCAAAGAAAAAAGGCCAATTGCTAACCTAATAATAATATGAGATATGTGACTGTCAACTTGACTTGATATTATTTTGCAGTAAAAGTATTTGACTGGTACAAGCAAATGAAATTAGAAAATTTTGTTTATACTTGTTGAAAAGGAGAAAAGAAAATTATTATTTGTTAACTCCACCATGGAGGTTGAAGTAATTTTTTTTAAGCTTCAATCAGTGAGAAAGTAAATTGGTTTTATTATATCAAATACTTTATTTTGAGAAATTAATTTTTTGATTAATTGTGACAGTATCAATATTATTGATAGAGTATAAATATTATTATTATTATTATTATTATTATAACGGTAAATTCAAACTTTGAGGAGAAAACACAATATTGCGAGATCATATTGATCAGTGGTATATCATTTATTAATTGTGTTAACTCTTATAGATTCATAAACTAAGGCCTTAGTAAGATAGTGTATGAAGCACATCAAGGGGATAAAATTAAATCTCATAAATTACTGAGTCATATATAAAGAAATCCAACCTGGGGACTAGAGATCATATAACCAGATTCAATGGAAAAAACAAATCATATTATGGCTTGTTGTGAAATGCACTAATATTAATTTTATTTAATCTCTATGATATGTGTTAGACCTCATAAATATTGTAATTGAGGTAAATTGTCACTTTAGAAAATTTTGCAAATATCGTGTAATTGAACTTAAGTTAATTATGGTGCATAAGTATAGGAGTTGAGTGTTTTTGGAAGTGTAATTTGAAAATTGGTTTCGGAAGTCCTTAATTGGATTAAATTATAAAAGTTTGGGACCTAATTAAATGC
>JAABOM020116990.1:0-23166 GCA_011800125.2 Solanum clarkiae | reverse complement strand
CGCTTACCCACCATATGAACCATAATGAAAGGAGTAGGTTACACAAATAATGAAATGCATAGGCGGTAGAACAACATATGAACTTTATTTAGTAGAACGAACTCATGTATCTTGGTATCCAAGTATGTATGAAGATTTGAAGGTGACTATGTATGGAAGCATATGAACATGTGAAAGAGTTGAAATATGGTTAATAGTTGTGTCGGAGTTGGTAAGTGCCTTTATGTGACAATGAGGGATCTTATGTTTCATGCCAAACAATACGAAATCAAGTAGCCTTACATACCTCATTGTACGGCCTCGCTATTACCTCGAGATAACACTCCCTTCTTCCAAATACTTATATATAACATATTAGGTGATAAAATTAGCATTATCAGCCAATAGATACATCTTGGCAGCCCAAGCTCATAGAAAACAACATACGTGTAGCAAGCGTATAATTAGAAACCCGAGCGTATTCTTTCAACCTTTCCACCCCTAATAGTATTTTCTAATACACATTCTCATATACATATCATGTGCAGCCTATTTTAGTTCCCTAACAGTCTTACAACATCCCACAAAGCACAACACATAACAATTCTACAAAACATACAAGTAGGCGGCATAATGTTACATCCTTTCACTATATTTCGACGTCGACAATTCCAAACCTTTTAAACATATGTGTAGGATGTGAGACCATATTCCTTAATCAATCATCCCACAATTTCTACAAACAACACACTTAATATAACACGTTAAGCCTCGATTGTTTACGTATAACCAAACAGTGCAAAAAGTTTTATACATCATTACAGAACTCAAACAAAATTAATAAAAGCAACCTTATTTCATAATCAAGCTAACCAAGAAGAGAAAAGCTCCCAAATAAACAAGAAAAATATACAACAACCCTTGAAACATATGTTGTCCAAAGGTTTCAGCATATACCAAACCAACATAGTCTCTTGTTTTTTCATAAAAAAACCATACTAAACATATAAGTAAAGTTACTTAACATTACTGTCAATGTTTAGGTCTCCTCCAATAATCCTAAAAGTCTTCTTGTGGCTGCTTTGCAAGGTTAAAAAAGTGTAGAGAGAAAGCTTGTGAAAGCTGATCTTCTTTTCAAGTTAAGAATGACTTAAAGCTGCTACTTGTAAGCCTTGTTAAAGGAACCTTTGGCCAAATTTCTTTTGTGGTTAAAGCCGCATATTATCAAGGTGGTGATGCAGCAGCTGTACCCTTTCACTTTGGCCTAATTGGGTTTCAAAGTTGATGGGCCTTGGCTCTCCATTTTTCTAATTTCTCTTCACTTACTTTGGGCCCAAATAGTCAAGTGGGTTGTGATGTACTTGAGACCTTTTTATATTCGTATTGGGCTAAAAATATAGTCTATTTATAATGCTAAAACATAGGCTAAAGTTACACCTTTAACATAAACTTTATTCATAATCGGACTTGAACAAATTCGACGTCGGCTCTCATCTCCATTTAGCTAGTAAATTTAAGCCAAGCAAGTAGGTAACTCACCTGCTAGCTTCCTAAATACTACAAGTACCTTAATTCTCTCACTTCATTTAGGGCCATGATCTCCTCAATTTGACATAAAACTTGTATACACTCGACTCTCTTAAGAGTTAGACGTACATATCACGCTTTAATATAAGATTCAAGCACTTTTAAAAATGGGTGCTAATTTGATCAAACTATATCATGTTTCATTTGCATAGAACTAGTACATCTAATATGTGGAGTGTTACAAGGACAAGAGCCCGGGTAACCATGTTGGAGGTTTATACTTATCAACTATGCGAGGGGTTTATACTTGATTAACATGTTGGTAAGGTGTGATTACCATCAACCATGTGAGGGGTTTATACCACACAACTACCAAGGGGTTTATACCTTGAATATCTAGCTTGGTATCTTCTACACAGATGATATCCTATGTGAGAATGAGTTACTTAAGTATGTTTTTCTTAAGCATTGATCATACATGTCATATTGTATATTATACCTATTGCTTAAGATTATGCATTTTAATTATGATGCCTATCTATTGTTGCATTGCATCCTACATACTTAGTACATTCAAACATACTAACACATACTCTATGCGTACATTATGTCACCACGTAGGAACTGGTGCCCAAGTTGATCCTTCTCCTCCACTTAGCTAGTTCATAGCTATTCAAGCTAGTTGGTGAGTCCTCCACTTCGGGGACCTAATCTATGCTTCTTCTACTATGTACTGAGACATTTAGTTTTGTTGTTTATTTTAACTATGAAGGTAAGCCCAATTACTTTGTCTTGGCCCCCGCTCTTGTCTATGTATTAAAGGTGTTTGTTAGATATATTAAGTATCTATGATATGTGTTTAACTCTTGTCTTTGGACCATGATATTGTGCAAGCTTTTCCCGTAGCCCTATTTCCCCATTCTATTATATTTGATGCTTGATTTATTGCTTCTATTACCAAAGATGTGTAATAATACTTTATGAGGCTTGCTTGGGGTTCCTTCGGTTTTCCCTTGCATCGTGTCACATTTAGGCCCTAGGTTTGGGTTGTGAAAAACTTGGTATCATAGCACTAGGTTGATAGATCTTCGGAGTCTAACATACCACGTCGATTAGAATTCTATTCGTGGTAGTGAAGCGCGCCGTGACTATGAATAGGAGGCTATGAGGCATTTTAGGAAATGTTTCCCTTCTTCATGTTCTAAGTCTTGCTACAGAGTTGTGGTGTGTTTTCCCCCTAATGATTGTTCTTTTCTATGCTAGATTATGTCAAACACTAGAGGAAGACGGGCCCAAACTCCCGAGGAGAAACTACTAATGGTGAGCTCCGGGATACTCTCACTATGCTTGCCTAAGTGGTGGCTAACCAAGTTAATCAAGGGGCCCAAGCCCCTCATGTTACTACCCCAGGAGCTAGGGTAAGAGACTTCATGATGATAAATCCTCCAATTTTCCATGGGTCAAAGGTGGATGAAGATCCACAAGAGTTCATTGATGAGGTCTACAAAATCTTTAATATCATGGGTGTTGGGCCGAATGAAAAGGCAGAGTTGGTGGTATACCAATTCAAAGGGGTAGCCCAAATTTTGTGTGATCAATGGAGGGGTGAGAAGGGGGTTCGTAATGTGGTGCTTTGGGAGAAGTTCAAATTGGCCTTCCTTAATTTGTTTTTCCCTCTTGAGGATAGGGAAGCATAGTTGGTAGAGTTTATGAACTTGAAACAAAGTACTATAAGTGCGAGGGAGTATACCCTCAAATTTAATCAACTTTCAAAGTATGCTCCCCATTTGGTGGTCAATCCTAGATCTAAGATGAATAAGTTCGTGATGAGGTTTCCCACTTGGTAAGTGAAGAATGTGGGTCTGCCACGCTAATTAGTGACATGGAATTGTCTTTGTTGATGACCAATGTCGAGCAAATGGAGTAGGAGAAATTGAGTAAGAGAAGGGGGCATGAGGCCAAGAAGGCACGATTTGAGGGTAAATTCCCAAAGGGTGCTAAATTTCATCAAGGCCAAGGGCCTTCTCATGGTACTAGTAGGGGATTTGCCAATGACTTCCCTAGGACTCAAGGTGTTGGGGGATGGCTCGTATTGGTATGTGCCCTAAATATGGAAGGAGCCATAGAGGCCTATGTTTGAAGGGTTCTAGTGCATGTTATGAATGTGGGGATCTTAGTCACATGAAGGTATATTTTCCAAGAAATCGTGGTAAGGTTCGAGGTGCTAATGCGTTCCCATTGGGGAGAGGTGGTCCTCAAGGTGGTTCCCCAAAGTACAATTGATTTTATGCTATACATAAAAGGCAAGGGGTCCCTGAGGTCCCCAATGTTGTTATCGATATGTTGAAAAGCTTTGACTTTGATGTGTATGCTTTGATTGATCTGGGTGCCACTCTTTCCTTTGTTACTCCTCTTTTTGGTAAAAAGTTTCATGTTGTCTTCGAGTTGTTGCATAAGTCATATGAGGTGTCTACTTCTGTTAGTATCTCTATTGTTGCTAGGAAGTCTTATAGGAATTGTCCTATTTGCATTTTGTACAAGTTGTTCCCTTGTAATCTTGTTGAATTATACATGGTGAATTTTGATGTCATTCTTGGGATAGATTGGTTGCATGCCTACTATGCTTCTATTGATTGTAGAACCCATATGATCAAGTTTCAATTTCCTAATGAACCCGTCTATGAGTGGGAAAATCAAGATATGGTGCTCAAGGGTAAATTCATTTCATGCATTAAAGCCTATAAGTTGATTTCTAGGGGATGTTTGTGTCATCTTGTGAGGGTTAAAGATGTGGAGTCCAAAGGACGTATCATTGAGTCGGTCCCCTTGTAAACGAGTTTCTTGATGTCTTCCCAAATGATCTTTCTGGCGTCCCTCCTGAGAGGGAGATAGATTTTGGCATAGATCTCCTTCCCGACACTCGACCTATCTCTATTTCCCCTTACCTTATGTCCCTAGTAGAGTTGAAGGAGTCAAGGGAGCAATTGAAAGATTTGTTGGAGAAGGGATTTATTAAACCTAGCCAATCACCTTGGAGTGCTCCAATGTTGTTTGTGAAAAAGAAGGATGGGTCACTTAGAATATGTATTGATTACCGGGAACTCAATAGGATCACTATAAAGAATAGATATCTTTTTCCAAGAATTGATGATGTGTTTGACCAATTGTAAATGGCTAGTTTCTTCCTAAGATTGATCTTAAATCTGGGTATCATCAAGTGAATGTGAGAGAGTGTGATATCCCCACGACGACCTTCCAGGATAGATATGGGCATTATGAGTTTGTTGTGATGTCATTTGGGTTGACTAATGCACCGGCCATCTTCATGGACCTAATGAATAGGGTCTTCAAACCTTACCTTGATTCCTTTGTTGTGATCTTCATTGATGATATTTTCATCTACTCACATAGTAAGGAAGAGCATATGGGTCATTTGAGGGTTGTGTTGCAAAGGTTGAGGGAGGAGAGATTATATATTAAATATGACAAGTGTGAATTTTGGTTGAAGGAGGTGACATTCTTGGGTCATGTGGTGTCGGGGGATAGTATAAAAGTGAATCCTAATAAAAATGATGTAATTAGGAATTGGCCTAAACCATTGACCCCGTCGGATATTACGAGCTTCTTGGGTCTTGCGGGTTACTATAGAAGATTTGTGGATAGGTTCTCCTCCATTGCTTCCCCTATGACCAAATTGACTCAAAAGAAGTTTAAGTTTGTGTGGACCGATGAATGTGAGAGAAGCTTTCAAACATTGAAGGATAGGCTTGTGTCCGCTCTTATATTGTCACTAACGGATGGTTTAAGGGTTTCGTTGTTTATTGTGATGCATCTAGAGTTGGTTTGGGTTGTGTGCTTATGCAAAATGGCAAGTTCATAGCTTATGCTTCTAAACAACTTAAAGTGCATGAAAGGAACTACCCTACCCATGATCTAGAGTTAGTCATCATTGTGTTTGCATTAAATATTTAGTGTCATTATTTATTTGGGGTACATATTAATGTATTCACTGATCATAAGAGCTTACTATATGTTTTCACTCAAAAAGATCTCAAAACTTGAGACAAAGAAGGTGGCTAGAACTTTTTAAAGATATGACATGAGTATGCATTAACATCCGAGTAAGGAAAATATTATGGCAGATGCTTTGAGTCGGGTGTCTATGGGTAGCCTAGCATGTGGATGGTGGTGATAGAGAGATGGCTAGGGAGGTGCATAGATTGGTTAGATTGGGGGTTAGGTTAGAAGATGTGGGTAATGGTGCCGTTGTTGTTGATGGTTCTAAATCTTCTTTGGTTGACGAGGTGAAATCAAAACAACATCTAGAATCCTCCTTGCTTGAATTGAAGGCCTTGGTGAAAGAGGGCAAAATAGAGGTTTTCTCCCTAGGGGGAGATAGGGCCCTTAGATACCAAGGTAGGTTATGTATCCCTTGTGTTGATGGTTTGAGGGATTCTTGATGAGGCCCATAATTCCTCTTATTCTATCCACCCTTGTTCCACCAAAATGTATAGAGACTTGAGAGATGTGTATTGGTGGGGAGGCATGAAGAGGGACATTGTCAAGTCCATTTCCGATTGCCGTAGTTGTCAACAAGTCAAAGCCAAACACCAAAGGCCGGGTGGCCTAACCCAAGACATAGAGGTTCCCACTTGGAAGTGGGAGGTGATTAATATGGATTTTGTAGTTGGGTAGCCGAAAACTAGAAAAAGTTTTGATTCTATTTGGTTTGTGGTTGATAGGATGACGAAATCAGCTCACTTTCTACCGGTTAAGACTACATACAGGGCTGAAGAGTATGCAAGTTTGTACATCCATAAGTTAGTGAGGTTGAATGGGTTCCCTTGTCCACCGTATCAGATGATGGTTCACAATTCACTTCACACCTTTGGAGGCCTTTTCAAAGGGGTCTTGGTACAAAAGTTCACCTTAGAATGACTTTTCATCCTCAAACGGATGGCCAAGACAAAATAACCATTCAAATAGTTGAGGATATTCTTAGGGATTATGTCTTGGAGCTTAAAGTTAGTTGGGATGATCACCTTCTGTTGATTGAGTTCGCCTACAACAATAACTATCACTCTAGCATCGACATGGCTCCATTTGAGGCTTTTTATGGGCTACATTGTAGATCACCAGTAGGTTGGTTTAAGGTTAGAGAGATGGCTTTATTGGGGCCGGATTTGGTTACGGAGGCTCTTGAGAAGGTTAAGATTATTAGGGAGAGGTTGAGGGTAGCCCAAAGTTATCAAAAATTTTATGCTAATGTAAGAAGGAAAAACCTAGAATTCCAAGTGGGTGATGGGGTCTATTTGAAGGTTTCTCCAATGAAAGGTGTGGTCCGTTTTGGTAAAGAGGGGAAGTTGAGTCCAAGGTATGTTGTTTCTTATGAGGTGATAGAGAGGATTGACAAGGTAGCTTATGAGTTGAAGTTGCCTATGAAATGAGTTTGGTTCACCTGATGTTCCATGTCTCTATGTTGAGGAAATGTGTTGGTGACCCTAATGCCATTGTGCCTCTTGATGTTGTGGGTATTGTTGAGGATAACTTGACTTATGTGGAGGTTCCGGTTCAGATCTTGGATAGTGAAGTAAAGAGATTGAGGAACAAAGAGGTGGCATCCGTTAAGGTCCTTTGGAGGAATCAACAAGTTGAAAGTGCTACATGAGAGGCCAAAGGAGACATACAAAAGTGGTATCCTTATATTTTTTTGCTTTACTCAAGCCTAAGATACCAATCCTAAGTCTCTTGTATGATTTCAAGTCTCATATTTCAGCCACTAAGTCATTCATATCCATTCATGTTTAAGTTGACAAACCTATGATGATTTTAAACTTATGTTGAGAATTTGAAAATGATGTTTTAGATGTTATGTTGCATTCTTGTTGGGGTTGATTTTTTGATTATCACTTTTGTCTTATACATCTCTTGTACATTCGGGGACGAATGTTCCCAAGGAGGAGATATTGTAACAACTCCAAAAAGTGCCTAAAAACGTGCCTCGGAATGCTCGAAATTTGAATTTTTATATATCTAAAAATCCATTTGTTATTTTGAAAAATTGACTTCATATTCTAGTTCAGGGAGTCCAAATTAGGAAGAGAAGGGTCTAACCCAGATTTTAGAGCAACCGAATCATAATTTCAAATTTCCAAAATTTCAATTTCCAGAGACGATCTGCGACAGCACCCGATGTGCAGCTATCACGGACATATGTTAATTTGACCTTCGTGATAGACCTATGTATTTTGATTCCAGTTATTTCTATCTCGGTCCAAGGCTTTGGGGTCTTGGCCCTAAGTGTTCCCAACCGTGTTTTTACCTATACTTAGCCTTATTTCACCCACATATCATCCTAAACATTTCCCAACACTCCCCAAAACACTTAGCCACATTTTCACTCCAAAATTCAAGTCCCAAACCTTCATCCCAAGCTAAGGTTCTCCTTCAAGGTTCTTTTTCAAACTTCAAGTCTCCATCTCCAATCTTCACCAAGTTAATCTCTAAGCTAAGGTTTGTGGGTTTCTTTCATGGATTCCTTTCACCCATGATGCTCAAGCCTTCTTTTTACTCAAATTGCATGATTTAAAGTTGATTTACAAATGATCTTGATCATTATGAAATTCACTGCACACTATATTAAAGCTATGTAAAGTTGTGATTGTTTTGCTATGTTTGAGCTATAAATCTTGGATCTATTGTAAGTTTTGATGAGGGGTTTTGATGTATATATTTTGAGGGTGTTGCAAGATGTTGATTAATTGTTTTACAATGGATTTTCTTGATGATTATGTCTTTATATTTCATGATTTTGTACTAGCATTACACACCCTCTAATTGTTTGATAAAATGTCCGGATGTGGTTTCTTGAGGAGTTGAAGGTCCAAAGCATATGATATGATATGAGTAGCTATATGATGATGAAAGAGCTTATGTATATGATATACTCTATGAAAAGTGTTGTATTGGACCATACCCGATCCGGGGGGACAAGAGCCCGGGTAACCATATTGGCGGTTTATATTCATCAACCATGCGAGGGGTTTATACTTCGTCACTGTGTTTGTAAGGTGTGATTACCATTGACCATGTAAGGGGTTTACACCACACAACCATGAAGGGGTTTATACCTTGAATAGCTAGCTTGGTCTCTTCTATACATATGGTATCTTATAAGAACATGAGTTACTTAAGCATATTTTACTTAAGCATTGGTCATTCATGTCATATTGTATATTATGCCTATTGCTTAATATTATGCATTTTTATTGTGATGCCTATCTATTGTTGCATTGTATCCTACATACTTAGTACATTCAAACGTACTACCACATACTCTATGCCTACATTATGTCACCATGTAGGAACAAGTGTCCAAGTTGATCCTCCTCCTCCACGTGGCTAGTTTGGTGCTATTCAAGCTAGTTGGTGAGTCCTCCACTTTGGGGACCTAGTCTATGCTTCTTTTATTATGTATTGAGATATTCACCTTTGTTGTTTATTTTGACTATGTAGGTGAGCTCGATTACTTTGTCTTGGCCCCCGCTCTTATCTATGTATTAGAGGTGTTTGTTGGACATGTTAAGTGTCTATGATATGAGTTTAACTCTTGTATTTTGACCATGATGTTGTGCAACCTTTTCCCTTAGCCCAATTTTCCCCATTCTATTATCTTTGATGCTTGATTTATTGCTTCCGCGATTAAAGATGTGTAATGATGCTTTATGAGGCTTGCTTGGGGGGTCCTTTCGGGTTTTTCTTACACCGTGTCACATCTAGGCCCTAGGTTTGGGTCTTGACAAATTATTAGAGTGTGGAATGGATAAAATGGCTGGAAATCGAGTTTCAGCTGAAGTCCACAACTATAGATTTAATGGCCAAAGTATTAGTGGTTTTTCTAAGACTTCTTAGGCGTCCGCATATGATGTTTTAGCTGATTCACACGAAATACCCATATATCATAGTTGATTTAGGTTACGAGCAACCTATACTTTTCACTCAATATCAACTTAGTTAGTCAAGTATCTATACCCAGCTGGTAGATCGATTCCTATATTTCCACATCCCCAACATCTTCTCTTGATTGTTGTTTAAATTGTTATTTAGAACTCATTTAGCTGAACTCTTATTTTGATTACTACAAACCCCCAAATCCTATAATTACTTGGTCCAATGAATCACTTCCACCTTGAATAATGATTCCCTATGGGATCAACTCCATCTTCTAAAGTTGGGTTATTATGCTGGTGACGACCATCCCTTCTTTCTTTGAGTAGTTGGGTTGAGCGACATCAACAATGGAACCGCTGTCGGGGAATCAACATGTTCATATTGGAAGCATTTGTTGACATTTGTTCTTGTAGTTAGAATTGTTTTTATTATTTTCTTATTATTTTTGCTATTGAGAAATAGGTGTTAAGATAAAGGATGATAATAGCGTTCACGGTGAGAATGCTGGTGAAAATTTATAAGATGTCGGATGATAATTGGGATTAAGTTGGGAGCATCAATGCTATAAGACTATCCCCATTGTCCAGACCAGTTGATTTTCATGTAATGAGCACTATGTTGCAACTCCTACAACTGAATGGATTATTCAGAGGGCCCAGCCATGAAGTTCCTCATGAACACTTAAAAAACTTAGTTGATGTGTGTCTCCTATTCAACTTTAGTGAAGTGAGTTAGGAAGCTATTCGACTGACGCTATTTCCTTTTTCCATCACTGGAGAGGCATTGAGGTGGCTAGCAGAGCTACCTCGTGATTCTATTACATCATGGGAGTAGCTGCAAAATTCATTCCTTAAGAGATTTTTCCCTCTCTTGAAGATGATAAAATTGATAAGAAGTATTGAGAAGTTTAAGCAGCTAGAAGGTGAGCCGTTGCATGAAACATGGCTCTGCTTTCGGAAACTTTTTCTTCAATGCCCTAACCATGGAGTTCCAGACCATATGCTCTTGTAATACTTTTACATGAGTCTTGATGCTGCAAAAGAAAGAGTAGCTGATCAGTTAGTGAGTGGAGGCTTAATGACACAAACATTAACAGAAGTTTCTAAACTCTTGGATGGCATGACAAAGATTAATTAAGCATGGTATACAAGAGATGATATGGTCCTGCAAGCCATAGAGGTACAACCAAGGAGCAACTTACCAAAGACAAAGAAACGGATGAGAACATGACTAAGATGTTAACCCAGCTTGATCTTCTGACAAAGCACGTCATGGGAGGAAATCATAAAAGTGAGAATATTGTGGGAGCTACTAGAGATGTGATGTTTGAGGGTGCACCATTTGAAGGTGGGTACAACAAGGATGTGCATTACATGGTAAATGGTAAACCAAATGGGGGGTTCTCTGGCGGCTTTTCCAAGGCCACTCGGGAATTAATATTGGAACAATAACTCCGAATAGTGAGATCATGCATGGGCTGACTAACCTCAAGTTGGGGGTTGGAGAAACCGTGACGGAGATAGGTATATTCCACCTCATGATAGGGTGAAGGCTGCTAAATTAATCAAGAGAATACTTAAACCATGGATACGCTCTCCCGAATCTTGAGTAAGGTGGAAGCCTCTGATAAAGTTTTAAAGGAGATGAAATCTAATTTTTATAAGTTGTCAAAATGTGACATCTCATTCAACATCCATTAAACATTTGGAGACTCAAGTTGGGAATATTTCAGCTCAACTAAATCAATGTCCAAAAAGTGGTCTTCTTAGTGACACGGTGGCTAATCCAAAAGGGAATGATCAGCAGTGTTTAGCCATAACTACTTGGAGTGGAAAAGTGGTTAAAGGGAATAAAACATCACTTGTTCTTGAAGAAGGCTTGAAAGAGGTTGAAGAAAAAGAAGATGTGATTGTTTTCGAAGATGATGAGGATGAGGCTTAGGTTGAAGATGGTGAAGTTCTCCGTAATCCCGTGATCAACAAGCAAGAGAAGTGGGATAATGTGACGATTATCAAGAAAGCTATTCCCAAAAATTCAAGTCTAGTTGTGAGGTTGAAAACGCCTCAAGTCAAAGTCGATCCTCCATTTCCACAAAGGTTGAAGAATAAAGAGGAGGATGCTAAGTTTCAAAAATTACTTTCTATGTTCAATTCATTGTCAATAAATTCATTTCCATAAAGGTTGAAGCATTGATTGAAATGCCTGGGTATGCAAGGTTCATGAAGGAATTGATGGCAAAGAATAAGACTCTTAAGTGTGAGACAATTGAACTGTCTCACAGTTGCAGTGCAAGCTTGACACAAAAATTGGTGGCAAAAAAGAAAGACCCAGGGGCGTTCACTATTCCATGCACAATAGGAGCCTCAAAATTTAGTAAAGCTCAATGTGATTTGGGGCTATGTATAAATCTCATGCCCCTAGCCATATTTGAGGAATTGGGCAAGGATACCCCTTCACCGACCGCAATGCAGCTACTCATGGCTGATCGGTCTATCAAACGACTAGTGGGAATTTTAGATGATGTGCTGGTGAAGGTATATAAATTCATTCTTCCGATAAACTTTGTGATTTTGGATTGCAAGGTAGATATAGATGTGCCAATAATCTTAGGAAGGTTGTTCTTAGCTACTGAGCAAGTTGTGGTAGATGTTCAGAGTAGAGATCTAAAATTTTCAGTGAATGATGAGGAGGTTGTTTTCAACATATGCAAAGCTTTGAAACCAGGAGATAATCCTGGGGTATTGTCATTAATGGGCCAATTGACGGTAACTTAACGTGAAGAGAAATGACGTCGTGCCATGATATTTACTAAGGCGCTGCTTGGGAGGTAATCCAAGGTGAGTATTTTTCTAGTTTCTAGTTTGAATAATGGGTGTTGAATTGTGCAGGGTTACAAAGAAAAATGAGAGTGGAAAGCTGATGTGGGTGACCAAGTGGGACTACTCAGTGTATCGTCGAGCCATAATTGCGACATCAGTTCAACCACCTTTTAAGTCAAGTAGTGAATCTTGAGGTACTGTCAAATTTGGCGAAGGGGATCTCAAATCGGTGAATCACTTAAACTAGGTTGAAATGGTCAATTCTATCGCACTTCAGGGTGGAAGGCAAGGTACACTCACTGTAAAAAAAGGGTGGTCCCTAAAACACTTGGTGCATCACCAACCATGCAAGGTGGTGTGTTTCGGTGTCGCTGAATGCACATGCTCACTGACCTACTTAAGACTTTTCAAGTGCCTTAGCCCTTTCACTTTCTATCTTCCCTTCTTTTCACTTCTGTTGCATGCCAAAACCCATCTCTTTGCTTTTCTTTGGAAAATTGTTACAGCAAAAGGGTTGAAGATATTCATCACAAAGCATCATTGAAGATTTCATTGTGTCTCACCACTGAAAAGGTATGTTTTTGGCCATTGATGTAGTTATTTTGATGAAAGTCATTGCTTATGAAGTTGATTAGGGTTTGTAATGTTATAATCATGCTTTGAGGCATGAAAATCTCATTGAAAATTGAGTGGGTAGGATTTTAGAGTTATTCTTAGACCTTGTGTTGTATGTATGAATAATTTATTGTGGGTTTTGGAATACTTCAATGAATGTCGATATTGGGGACATATGTGAGTTCGGTTAGGTTCATGAATGAAGGGTTTCTTGCTAAATGATGAATTGTTTGTTGGTGTTACCCTAATTTCATACTTTATATCATGTTTGAATGTTTTCAATTGATAAGATGCCATGATCATATGATTGTGTTCTTGAAAAATGTTTGCTTGTTAGATGATTGTTCCTATGGGCTAAGGGTGAAGTATGAGTAACCTTTGATGCTATGGGCTAAGGGTGAAGTATGAGTAACCTTTGATCTCCTTTAAGCAATTGAACTTATCCTATGATAGATTGGGTGACATTATTCTTGAGGGTAAGTCATCGTTTAAGTAAGTATATAGCCATAGAGACCATGTGATAGTAATAATCAATAGTAAAGTATACATTGATGTGTTGTGGTAGGTTAATGTGTAAATTTCATCTATGTAATTTGCGAAATTATAAAAGTGTGAGTGGAAGGATGAAGTGCCTCGCCAGTCACCACAAGAAATGGTCATTTTGACTACTTAAGTACACTTGACAATGCGCCCAGTTGTCACATGCACTGCCTTAGTTGTCTGTTCTTCTTGAGGGATTGCTGCAACTTTAGACGATGAACTTATTTCATCTCCAAAGCAATTCAGCGTCTATTTGAATGAGCATGAGAATCACTGAAAGTAGCAGTGGATTTAAGTCTAAAATCTATGAAAAAAGGTGACTATCCTTTTGGCCGCCGAATCAGTTCGACGATTCGCTGAGCATGATCTGTGGTCTAACTACTTGTCTATTCTGAGTGTTTCTCATACGATCAATTCTTGCACTTGATTGTTTTATCAATGTCTCTAACAAGTTGTTTGGAGATAACTCTAATGTAGAAATGGGTAAACCTAAGGAGCAGGTCACTCAAGGTACCTTGAACAGCTCGGGGGTTACCATAGTTCCCAATAGAGCAGAAAGGAGATTCTACAACCTCAAAAAGAAGTGTGAGACAAGGGTAAAAGAAAAGTAGCTTAGCAGCAAGAAACAACCAATGATGAGGATGAGTAACTCAATGTAACCTGGACCATCTCAGAGGAGGACGGGGAGAGACCTAGGCCTTCTAAAATGACACCGGAGTGAGGCCAGGTCGGAAGCTATTCATGGTGCACTACTGAAGACATCCCAAAAGATCAAGGAAATAACAACCCTGCGACACTTGAACATACTTAGAGTTGAGGGAAAGCAAACAGTCTTGGAGGAGAAATAATTATCCACTGATGGGGGTGATTGACAAATATCCATAGGTTTGGGAAAACCTTAAGTTCCACAACTTCTAATTGTTCACCAAACATCGGATACAAACGTGCCTGCCCTGGTCTGTGAATTTTATGAGGCCTATGACAAGGTTATTCCAGAGAACAAAAGTAGGGTAAAGTCATTGATCAAACCCCTTGATGCTGTGGAAGTACGGGGAGTGCAAGTCCCATGCAGTCAAACTAAAATCAATGATATCTTGGAATGTGTGCATAGGGATAAAAGTGACACGGAAGAGATGATGAAAGTTAAAAATTTTTTATTATAAAAGTGTGTGTCACGACCCAATCCTAGGGCCTAGACGTGACTCGGTGAATGGGAAACCGAAAGGATCCCAAATAAGCCTCTCCAGCATATATGGCACATCATTGGTTTTGCGAAAGCATAAAAGAGAAATAAACATATGGTATATAATTTTTAAGGGAAAGTGGGACTTAGGACTCACACTGTGGGGATGTAATAGGGAAGAGGATAAACATGAATCACATAGCAAACAAGTCTACAGGGTGGGTAAGTATGACTCATGCTATGGGGGCATTTAGGAACTTGGCACTTCCATCACATCCATTCACATATGACAAGGATAAAGGGAAGAAGGGACTAAAGGAAGTCTTCACAAATACATAAAGATAATAGGAGTAAAGCTCGATACCTAGATTTCCATATCTAACTACACCTCTACCATGAGTGGAACGAGGTCCAAAACATCTCCTGGGCTCATCCTCAAAAGATAGAAAGTCTAAAATAGGCAAGTCTTAACAAAAGCATGAAAGTAAAGTGGATGTTGTCCCCGAAGTGGAGGACTCACCAATAACAATCTCCAAACAATCCGGCTAGCAACGAGGAGGATGAGGATGAATGGCAGTTCCAATCCCTACGTGGTTAGACTATGTAGGACAAAAGTATGCGTTAGTACTTAGAATGTACTAAGCATGCGAGATGCAATGCAACAAGGGACATAAGCCATATTAATCAAAATACATAATCATGGTTAATAGAAATAAGCTCAATATGATATGTATAATCAATAATTAAGTTAAAACATACATGAAGATAGTCCAACTTGCATAATACATCATACATATATGGGAGGAGACCCTAACCAATATATAAGACCAAGTGAGCTACTATTTGGAATCTCGATGTTCACTCCACACTGAATAAAAGAGTGATCTACTTGCCAAGATAAATCAAGCATGACCCCACATAGTGAGTAACATGACCTAGTTCGATCTACTAGTAAAAGCACATTTAGGAAAATAATATAAACTTATGGTGGCATATAGTTAAGAGACCAATACTTTATATAAGGACCCTTGGGTCAAGCTCCCACTTTAAGCCTCTTTCAGTACTAGGTCTAGTCACATGGAATACTTAAAATAATCATAAGTTTAATAATAACTTGCATAACTTGTACGAACATGATAACATGGTATGAGTAGCTCTTTCAAATATAAGAGCCTTACACGTGGAATATACCTTGTACTAGAGTGTTAAAACATAGCATGGACATGACCCTTCTAGTAGGCATTCATTACACATGAGGGTAGAGATTGTAACATACATGACCCCTTCTAGTGAGCATTAGATAATATAGTACATGAGGATAAAATAGTTATCATGCATGTCTCCTTCACGTAGACAAGATTTACTCACAAGAGGATGGAATATATGGCATATGGGATCAACATTTTACTTGAAAATCATAGGATCTTTTCATGAGTTCAATACGTACATAGGAGTCCATAACTTATTATAACATGCTTGTCTTGGAATTCATGCAATAATTTCATCATAAGAATCCTTGTCATGTAGATTTAGTCAAACATGGTTATATGCACATGTTCTTAAAATTATGAATTTCAAGAGTATGGAACAAGAGAGAAGTAAAATCAATTCATTTAAATTTATTCAAATCAACCCACCATTATTATAGTAAAACACTTGTTTTGAGTATCATGAAAATCAACTAAAACCCATAAGTTTTTTCCTATCTTTTCATGACATCATACAGTACATGACTCTAATATCATAAAATCCATTACAATATCAAACCCCACCAATAGTTTTAGCATAATAAGATCATTACTTGATAAACCTAAATAAAAACCATGTGTATAATGCAAACTGATATCACCTTAAACAAGAGTTCATAAATACTCATAAAATAATCCATTAATCCATGTAGTTTAAGAAGAAGATTGGTTGGACTTGTGGGAAGGAATATTCCTACAGTGAAACCCAAATACCTTAGTGGTTATGATGGAGGAACTCTGATTTGGAGGTGGAAGATTCCAAACCCTAGCTTGCACCCTTTACTTCAAAGCCTTGAAAAGCTTGAGAGAGTTTTGAGACTTAGAGTGTTTTTGGAATGAGGTGGAATGAGATGAATTAGGAGACTTAGATGGGGTCAAAGTGACATAGATTGGACATAGCAAAATAGAAAAGGTCAAATGTATCCCTATTAAAATCCTCGCGGGATAGGTCTACGAGAACCCGTTTACGGGTTGTAGAACATTCTACGAGCCGTAGATGGGTTTGTCTGATGACCTTTTTCTAAACTTCAGAGACTCCATTTTCTAATATTCCCATTCTACGAGACCATCTATGACTCATAGTGTACTTTATGAGTCATCTGATAAATCATAGATTGAACTTCAAAAAGATTCCAAATTTCATCAAGTCTGCCAGGTTCTACGAACCCACTTTGTGGGTCATATACTATCTTACGAGTCATAAAACTCTTCATAAATATCAAGTTTCAAATTTATAAGATTATTTTTTGCATTTCTTCTGCCCCCATAAGTGAGGTCTTACAACGCGGTTGACTCCAATGATTGGGATTCTAGCTCCGTCGTGGTTAGAGGAAGAAGCCATTGTTGAAAAGAAAGAGATGAATATTCTGGTAATATTCAAGTTTGGTTTATCAGCTGCAACTTGATGCCATCACAAAATGAATCAGGGCTTCGACAGGCTAAGGTGCAAAATACAATATATTTGATGCCTAAAACTTGAGATATCAAACCCACGTACCTTAGTGATTATGATGGAGGAAATCTGATTTGGAGGTTGAAGATTTGAAACCCTAGCTTGCACTCTTTACTTGAAAACCTTGAAGAGCTTTAGAGAGTTTTGAGACTTAGAGTATTTTTGGAATGAGGTGGATGAGATGAATTATGGGACTTAGATGGGGTCAAAGTGACATAGACTGGACATAGAAAAAGAGAAAAGGTCAAATGTACCCCTATTAAAATCCTGTCGGGACAGGTCTACGAGAACCCATTTACGGGTTGTATAACATTCTACGAGTTGTAGATGGGTTTGTTCTGATGACCTTTTTCGTAACTTTAGAGACTCCCTTTTCTATGATTCCCATTCTATGAGACCGTCTACGACTCATAGTGTACTTTATGAGTCGTCTGATAAATCATAGATTGAACTTCAAAAAGATTCCAAATTTCATCAAGTCTGCCAGGTTCTACGAACCCACTTTGTGGGTCGTACTCTATCTTACGAGTCATAAACCCCTTCATAAATATCAAGAGTTTCAAATTTCTAAGATTATTTTTTGCATCTCTTCTGCCCCATAAGTGGGGTCTTACAACATGGTTGACTCTAATGATTGGGATTCTAACTCCATCGTGGTTAGACGAAGAAGCCATTACTAAAAAGAAAGAGATGAATATTCTAGTAATATTCAAGTTTGGTTTATCAGCTGCAACTTGATGCTGTCACAAAATGAATCAGGGCTTCGATAGGCTAAGGTGACTGATGTACTAACAAAATAAAACATATTTGATGCATAAAACTTGAGATTTTGTGTGTTCTCAAAGTGACATTTATGATTTTTATGTGTTTTTGTATTTGGTTTTGCAGAAAAAGCAAGTTGGCATAATTTTGGGAAGATTGCAAACTTTTTTTGGTTTTTGCAGACTTACGAGACTCTCTACGAGTCGTAGATCCATCTATGAGTCATAGAGTTGGTTTTGTAGAGATTTATAGTGTGTGATATAGTCTGAAGATTTGAAGTTCAGCCACACGAGACCTCTTTACAAGTCATAGTCACTCTACGACTCATATTGAGGGGTTTCGTAGAAATTTCTAATGTTTTTAGTGTTGGACCAAGTGATGCAGATATGGACTACGAGAGGTCAATACTAGTTATAGATCGGACTATGAATCAAGAAGATATTTCATAGCAGTGAAGTCCAAGACTCAAGAAGCTGAACAGGAAAGCCCGATTACAACTCGTACACCCAAATACGAGTCATAACTGCGAGTCATAGCAGCCGCCGATCAGTTTTTCTAATATTTTGAGAGACTTGTTTGTAAATACTATAAATAGTAAATATTAGATCATTAGACAAAGTATTCATAGTTTCTCAGAGATTACAACAAGTATAGAGTAGAGAGCACGAAAATTAGAGCATTTTTAATGTTTTAGACTTGGAGACTATATATTGGAGAAGAGAATACACTTGTGGATTCATTTTATCTTTCAACCTTGTGATTCTCAATACAAATTGGGTTTGCTTGTTCTTCAGTCTATAATTTCTTTATCTTTCCATAGCATGAGTGGCTAAACTAACTACTTGGGGTTGTGAGAACCATGAAGATTTAACCAAATAGACCCAGATTATTTGCAATTCTTAGAATGGGTATTTGCATGTATTAAACAAATCTCTTCATTTTGAATGTTTTCTAGTGGTGACCAATATTAGAACTCGCATAGTGTTACCTTCCTGATCTAGATGGTGATGAATAAGAAAAGAGATTGATTAAAAGAATTCAATTATGTGTTCTTGTCTAATCAACCAAACTAGACCAAGGGGAGGTTGACTGGGACTATGGGTAATGATTAGCTTAGAACATTGATGAGCCAAGTCACATAGTGAAATTCGACCTTCACCTTTGACCAAAGTGTTAGAAGAACTTAAATTACCATCCTGCATACGATATTCTAGTTGAGAATTGTGATTTCCCGGGAAGTGGAGCTAGTGAATCATGGGAAACACAATACCCAAGTTGCTCTCTATTATTGATTGTCTTCCATTTTAGTTAGTTTAGTTTAATTTCTTATCAATTATTACAACCCTCCCTTTTTTGGGAATTAAGTTAGTTAATATCTGAATTGTAGTGAACCAATTTGTGAAGTCTCTATATTCCCTGTGGGATTTGACCCTAACCTTAGTTAGGTTCATTACTTTGATGATCGCTTTGACCTCAAAAGAGAGGTGTATCTTGAGCGTGATCAGTGGCACTAGTTGGGAGTATCATGGATAGTAAGAGGCTGAATATTGGTGCTATCATTGCTCCAGAAATCTTCACAAGGGCAAAGCAATTCCAGACCTCATTAACATTTCCCAGTCTCATCACTACATTGTGTAGAAGAGCCAAAGTCCAAAGGAATGAAAAGAAAAAGTGAGAAACAAAAGTTTGAAAATTGATGACCCTCTAAAAAAAGAGAAAAGTCTTGTTGTGAAAAAGAATGCAAAAAAGAGACACTTAGGATGATGAATCAAAAGCAAAAGATATGTCAAAAATAAGATGAATGAAAAAGGAACCAAAAGAACGTTTGTACCTGAAAACAACATGTAGACTTTAAGGAGGGATGAGCCATTAATTGACCGTACTCTATACTACCCGACCTTTACCCTATATTACAGTCCTAGCAAAGTCCTTTGGGATCCTAGTCCAGAAGAAAATCAAGTGAACTTCGATTAAGAATAAGGACAAGTGTCATGACCTACGCTTAGGGCCTAGATGTGACACGGCACATGAGGAACCCAAAGGGACCCCAAGCAAGCCTCTTAACATATCATTACGCATCATTGGTCTCGAAAGCAATTAAACAACATAACAAGAGTAGAAATAAGGGAAAAGGGCTAAAGGAATACTTTCATAACATAAGCACCAAACAAGAGAGTCAAGGCTCAATACATAACATATCCAACAACACCTCTACTGCATAGATAAGAGTGGGGGCCAAGACAAGCAACCGGGATCACTCTCATAGTCAATGCCTACATAAAAGAAAGATAGTCTTAGATCATAGCATAAGGTCATAAACATCATCCCTGGAATGGAGGACGTACCAACAATTAGAACATAGCATAAGGTCATAAACATCATCCCCGGAATGGAGGACGCACCATCAAGCTAGGGAGAAATCGTACTAGTCACATAGAAGAGGATGCTCAAGTGGGGCTTCGGTTCCTGCATGGTTACATCATGTAGGCATAGAGTATGAGTTAGTACGTTTCAATGTACTAAGTATATAGGATGCAATGTAACAAGAGATAAGCAACAAAATCGAAATGCATAAGCATAGACAATAAGTAATATATAATAATATGGCATGCATAGAAGATGCTTGTAGTAAATCATACTTGTATAGAACATAATACATGTGTAAAGAGAGAACATTATTAGTGAATATCCAAGGCCTACAACCCCTTGGAGAGGCAAATGAGGTACAAACCTCTCAATTGGTTGATGAGGTATAAACTCCTCAACATGGTTGATGAGGTACAAACCCCCCAACATGATTATCAAGGTACAAACCCCTCATCATGAGTGCATAAGCATACCACCTCCCGACCGAGGCGATAAAGGTACAAACCCCTCAACATAGTTACCCAGGCCTTAAACCTCCCAAGTGAGGCTTGGTCAATTCCCTATGCTATAAAGATAATATCATATATATACATTTCTTTCATTATTATATAGTCATTCATCTCATAAAACATGCATTGAACCTTCAATTCCTCAAGAAATTATAATCAGACATTTTATCAAACACTTGGTGAGTGTGTAATACTACTGTAAAATCATGCAATTCAAGGGTGGAATCATGCTAGAAACTTCAGTGTAAAACCATCAATAGATACTTGGTAACACCCTCAAACAATATGCTTGTACTTCATCAACGAATTTAGAATTGTACCTCATTTGCCTCTCCAAGGGGGTGGTAGACCTTGGATATTCACTAATAATGGTCACTCCTTACATATGTATTATGTTCTATGTAAGCATAGTTTACTACAAGCATCTCTCATGCATGCCATATTGTTATATGTTACTCATTGCCTATACTTATGCATTTCGATTATATTGCTTATCTCTTATTGCATTGCATCCTACATACTTAGTACATTCAAATGTACTAATGCATACTCTATGCCTACATGATACTACCAAATAGGAACCAGTGCCCCACTTGAGCATCCTCCCCACATGACTAATATGATTTCTCCCAAGCTTATTGGTGAGTCCTCCCTTCTGGGGACGATGTTTATGACCTCATGCTATGTTCTACGACTATCTTTCTTTTATGTATGTATTGGCTATAAGGGTGAGCTCGCTTGCTTCTCTTACCCCCCCACTCTTATCTATGTAGTAGAGGTGTTGGGGGACATGTTATATATTGATCCTTGACTCTCTTGTTTGGTGCTTATGTTATAAAAGTATTCATTTAGCCCCTTTCCCCTTATTTCTACTCTTGTTATGTTATTTAATTGCTTTTGCGACCAATGATGTATAATGATATGTTAATAGGCTTTCTTGGGTCCCTTCGGGTTCCCCATAAATTGTGTCACGTCTAGGCCCTAGGCTTGGGTCGTGACAGACTTGGTATCAGAGCACTAGGTTGTTAATGGTCCTCGACATCCAACACAGTGTATCAATTAGAGTCTTGTTCATGGTTGTGTTGTGCACCACAACTATGAGCAAGAGGCTTTGAAGCGTTAAGGAAATGTTTCCCTTGTTCATGTTCTAAGTCGTGCTATAGAGTTAAATTAAGTTTTTTTCCCCTAACGATCATTCTTTGCTATGATAGATCATGCCTAATATAAGAGGAAGAAGAGCTCGCACATCGAGGAGCAATTGGCTCATGGAAAGCTTCAGGATGGTCTAACCTTGCTTGCATAAGTTGAGGCTAATCAAGCCAACCAAGGGACTATAATACTCTAATTTTTTAAAGCTAAGATTAAGTCATCCTTCATATGAGATAGAATTTTAATTGAGGATTCTTAATTGAGCATAGATGTTAAAGTCAATTTCTTAGCATGGGAATAGAATTGGAGCTGATATGAGGTCTTAGTTCTAATGTATGATTTTATAAAAGTTAGGTGAACCAATGACTTTTAAGTTGTATATACGTGCTAGGATCAATTCCTAAGTATTTAAAGTATATTAGGTGTGATTTAGAGTCATAAGGGATCTTTTACATCAAGCCAAGTTCAAAGAATTTCTAGCAACTAAGTTTTCATATAAGTCAATAGAAGGGTCAACTTCAAATGACTATATCTACTAAAGTATAAAGATTTGGATTACTTATAATATATCAAATAGAATATATTCGAATTAGCTTTCCAACGCATCTGATTTTGCATTAATCAGAGTTCGGGGTAGAAAGCTATGACCATTTTAGTGGAGAGATGTAAAGTTGTCCGAAAGTTCGCGCTTGGAGCGCGTCGCAGACCCTCACTGGATGAGTTAATGACGTTTTTTCTTTATAATTTGAGGTTATTTTTACCCTAAAACCTTTGAGGGTCTATTTATGGTCCCCAAAACATATAAAATATCAGTTTTGATGATCAAAACCCTCTCCCTTCTCCCCTAAACATAAATGCTCAAGAATGATCAAGAAAGTCACGAAGTTAGGATTATCTTTCAAGATTCATCCTCAAGGTAAGCTATGATTCATAAATTTAAATCTACCCAACCCAAATTTCTTCATCTATTCGTGAAGCTCTAATAGGAATTTAAATCATAACCTAGGGTTTCAAGAAAACAAATTCAAGAATCCTAAGAAAAGGATTTCTTGACTCTTCTTCTTCT